>CM019148.1:141670412-141686980 GCA_009733165.1 Naja naja
TATATGTATCTTGCTTTAGGGAGCAGTTGATCCAGTTCCAAAAGTTTCAAAAAAAAAAAATCAGTTACACAAGGCTTTCTGGAATAGAACAGCTACCTACACACTAGGGAGGGCCTAAATGTTATATTTCACCTAATAAAAATCTATAGTTTTTTTTCTCCCTCTTTTTTCCATCCTCCAGTTAAACATTGGTGTTGAACTAGGAAGGCAGGGAAAGTGCCCTCTCCTAAGGATGTCCATCTAGTGGGATCAAGAAGGGTCATCTCCATGGTGACTCCCCCCTTGTGGACCATCATCCCTGTGAAGATAAAATTGACCTCACTCTTCTGCAGAGCCCCAAAGATATGGTCCTGCCAATGGGCCTGGAGACCCCAGAGTGAGATGTAGCCCATCAAGTGCTTGCTTTGTTATTGGTTGTTGTTATGTATGCAGGTTTGAATGTCATTGGTTTAGTTTGAACTGTTCTTGTAAAATGTCAGAAATGATTGGTTTAAAAAGGGAAAAATCCTGCACTCTGATTGGCTGGCAACTGCGGCTGCTGGCTATAAGTAGCAGCCGCAGCTCAGCCAAATCAGGTCCGTTATGAGCTGTAGTCACTAATAAACTCTTCACTGAAGCACTCGGCCTGACTCTTCATGCAAACTTAACACTGGCTACGAAGGTGGGATCCTTCCTGAAGAGAAGACGACGCTGAAAACAAGCTGAGATGGCTGCGCTTGAACACCCCCAGCCCCATTCGATCTGATGGCAGAAGACTGGGATTCCGATGCAGATCGCTTTCCAAATGTATTTGAGGAAAACGATTCACGACATTTCCGAGAAGCGGAAGAGGGCTGTCTTTCTTTACCACTGCGGTCCGCAGTTTTCAAGATGGTAAGGCATTGGCGGGAGCTGCAGACGGAAGGTAATGGAATGGCCTGACTTAGAAAAGCTGTTAAGAGCCCATTACGCTACTACAAGTATCGCGGCCTCATTAAAAGACGCACCAGTTTTACCGCCTATCGGGAAAGCTTTAAAAACGTAAATGACTTTGTGGCAAGTTTAAGGGATTGGGGTGCATGTGAATTTAACAACTTAGAAGAGGCCATGCACAATCGATTTGTTCTAGGCCTTCAAGACAAGGTATTACAGAGCAAGTTATTAATGAGACCTAAGATCACGCTGAAGGAAGCAATAGAAGAGGCCTCTTCAGCAGAAGCCACCAAGTCCCCAGCAGCAGCCATGAAGAAAATTAACAAGGCCTCAAGCCATCCTGATGGAAAAGTCCACAACAACTCATTATGAAAGCAAATAGATTCTGAGTCAGACTGTAGTGAGGTGGAGGAAGGAATTTATAGACTCAGAATGGAGAGGAAAAAGAAAGACCCGGAAGAAAGAGGCAAGAATTTTACTGCAAAGGTTGTGGGGAAGCCACCTGACTGAATGCAAGTTTCTTGATACCATCTGCCTGCTGTGAAAAAGAGGTCACCTAGCAAGAGTCTGCAATCATCCAGAAACTGCACCCCACAGAAGAAAGTTTCTGATAAAGAATTCAAGCCTAACAACTTCAGTGAGAAAATGGGGCTTAAGACAGAACAAAGGGGAAGAATGAAACTCATCAAACAGTCACCATTGGTCATTCTTCACCCCTAAGAAGCAGAAAAGTACATGTGAAGGTACTAATTGAAGGAAGGCCTTCAAATGGAAGTGGACTCAGGCTCTATTTATCTATGGTGTCATGGGACACTATTCACAGACTACTCCCAAACATTCAGAAGAAACATTTCCAGAAGCAAGCACTGACTCTTAAAGACTACCAAGGAACAAGACCAGTAGTTGGAACAAGAGAATTCAACGAAGTTCAAAGGCCACCAAATGTTTGCCCCCACTGTGGATAGATCTTCCAAGCTTGCTGGGACTTGAGTGGTTCAATCCATTAGGCATCGTAGGTGACTGGCATCAATCACGTGCGGAGCACTGAATGGAGGAGGCCTTGAAGTCTGAGTTTCCAGAGGTCTTCAGCGAAGGACAAGTATAGGGGACCCTATCACTTTCAACTAGATCCCAAGGTGCTAATTCGTTTAAAGCCCAGAAGGGTCCCATTTGCCTTAAAGGAAAAAATTGATGCACAATTAGATAAACTAATAGCTCAAGGAGTTTTAGAGCCCACTGACCACTCCAGATGGGAGACACCATAGTCACACCAGTCAAGACTGATGGGTCAGTAAGAATCTGTGGAGACTATAAGGGGACATTGAACCATGCGTTCAACAGAGCCGCATATCCAGTTCCAGTGGTGCATCACTTATTACATACCCTTGGCAGGGTACAGTCTTTGCCAAATTGATCTGGCCCAGGCATATCAACAACTAACAGTTGATGATGCCACCCAGAGAGCCCAAACCATTGTGACTCATAGAGGTGCCTTCAAATGTAAAAGGTTACAGTTTGGAGTAAGCGTGGCACCAGGCATTTTCCAAAGCCTTATGGAAAGGATACTCCACGGACTGCCAGGGGTAGTGCCTTACTTTGATGATGTGTTAATCTCTGCTGAAAATGACACTCAATTACAAGAGAGACTCAGAGAAGTCCTTACCAGATTCAAAAAAGCGGGGGTAAAAGTCAAGGAAGAAAAATGCACTCTTAGAACTGACAAGGTTGAGTTCTTGGGCTATATGATTGACAAGCATGGCATCTACCCTACAGATGCCAAGGTTCAAGCAATCAAAGAAGCCCTAGACCAAAATGCAAAACAGATTTGCAAGCATTCCTTGGACTTATTAACTTTTATCACAGGTTCCTACCTCAGAAGGCAACCATTGCAGAACCATTACACAGATTACTGGACAAAAAATCTGTTTGGGTCTGGGGCAGGAAGGAACAATCAGCATTTAACAATATTAAAAGACTAATCACGTCTGATGCTGTACTGATACAGTTCTCTGAGAATTTGCCAGTTGTACTGACTTGTGATGCATCCCCTTTTGGAGTGGGGGGGGTTGAGCCACAGGCTTCCCAGTGGGAGGGAAGCCCCTATTGCATTTTACTCTCACACGCTGTCCAAAGCAGAGAGGAATTATAGCCAATTGGACAAGGAAGCATTGGCAATTGTTGCAGCTGTCAAGAAATTCCATGAGTATCTATATGGGGGAACATTTACCATTGTCACAGATCACAAACCTTTGTTAGGTATTATGGCAGGAGACAAACCTACACCCACTATCCTGTCACCAAGAATGCTGAGGTGGACTGAATTTCTTGCTGCTTATTCATACAAACTCATCCACAGGCCTGGCAAAGACATTGAGCATGCAGATGCTTTGAGTCGCTGCCCACTTCCTTCTCACACTGAGAATTTGCTCCTGAGACTTACACCTTTTCCTAGAAACTGCTGCCAGCTTCCAGTCCATGCTGCTGAAATTGCCAGAGACTGCCAAAGACACTTTATTGGCTCCTGTTATGGCTGGATTAAGAAAGGTTGGCCTCTTCAAGATCTACCTCAACTTGCCCAACCTTTTAAATCCAGGCAAACTGAATTATCTGTATTAAGAGGATGTATTTTGTGGGGTAACAGGGTGGTTATTCCTGCAAAAATAGGTTTTGGAAATGTTACATCCAGGTATTGTCAGAATGAAGGTTGGCCAGGAGTTATGTATGGTGGCCAGGTATGACAAAATGGTTGAAAACTGGGTTGCATCTTGTCCCAACTGTCAGGTAGTCAGGCCTGCCCCACCTCTCACCCCCACATAGGAATGGGAATGTCCTAGGGGCCCATGGTTCAGGATTCACATTGATTTTGCTGGCCCTACCAGAGGGCACACCTTCCTTATTATAGTAGATGCATTCCAAATGGCTAGATGTCATCCCTATGGCATCCACCACAACTGATTCTGTCATCAAGCAGCTTAAAAAGCTTTTTGTAACCCACGGGTTACCTGATGTTCTTGTCTCTGACAATGGCCCTTAATTTACATCCAACCTTTTGAATCCTATCTAGCACAACAGGGTATCAGACATGCCCTGACTGCCCCTGGGCACCCTTCGCTAACGGCCGGGGTGAATGAATGAAATGCTTTTACCAAGGAAAAGCTTCAGCAATTGGGTCCTGGGGACATCACTGAGAAAGTTGAAAAACTTCTTAGTGTTCAGCACATCACTCTTAACCCATCAACTAACTTATTCCCAGCAGAGTTATTGATGGGTAGGCAACTTAGGTCTTCCCTTGATCGCCTTCATCCCACTTACGCACCCAATGCACCACTAGATTCCACTAGCAAAGTTCGCACGTTCAGTGTGGGTGATTCTGTTTATGCTAAGAACATTATGGGTGAGTCTTCATGGATTCCTGCTGAAATAACTCAAATCACAGGCCCTCGTTCTTACAGGGTGCAAACAGAGGATGGAGTCCTCTGGAGCAGGCACATTGATCAGCTTAGATCCAGATTACCTCAGGAACATCGCAATTGTTCCTCTCTAGTTCCCATACCTAATGCCTTTTCTAGGGGGGAGCGGGAGAAACATGAGGATAATCAGCAAGCAAGAATCAACCCCATGTGTAATGAGCCATTCACAGGAACCATCCCAAAACCTGTCACAATGCCAAAATCCATCCTTACAAGTGGAAGATTGCACATCACTACCTGATTTGGGTACTGACATTGGGTTGGTGATGGGTTGGGAGGAGAGACCAGATTCTAACAATCAAACAGGGTCTTCTTTCACTGGAAGCCCGAGTAGGGAAATGTCAACAGACACATTTCCTCTTTCACTGGGTGAGAACATTAAAACTTCTGAACCATGAAGGTCTCAACGCATCGTAAGAGCCCCACCTATTTAAAAGAATACATTAGATAGGTTGGGGTTTTAGTATGGAGTGAACCTAGTGGGGAGGGGTGTTATGTATGCAATTTGAATGTCATTGGTTTAGTTTGAACTGTTCTTGTAAAATGTCAGAAATGATTGGTTTAAAAATGCGGAAAATCCTGCACTCTGATTGGTTGGCAACCGCTGCTGGCTATAAGTAGCAGCAGCAGCCCAGCCAAATCGGGTCCGTTATGAGCTGTAGTCAGTAATAAACTCTTCACTGACGCACTCCATGTCTGACTCTTCATGCAAACTTAACAGTTGTCACCAGAAAGGGGGGGGCATTGCTTTTCTATCATTCTTGAATTGATCTTTCATCCTTGCAAGCTGCCTGGAATGATTGAGTGTGTTCTTAAATAAAAATAAGATAATAACTTTAAAATAGTTCTGAATTGGGCTTTCTGCTTTGTCCAAAATGGTGTTTGTCACATGGGTCAATCTGATGCCTCTGGAGTATTCAAAACTAAGAAATAAACACATTAACTGTTCTGCTGCAGCTTGCATTTGAAGCTCTGCTGCGTAATGGTTTGTGGGAATGGCCTTGACAGATAAGGGGAAGAGATGCCACCTAGGAAATGATTAGATAAAAGAAGAGTGGGAGACCCACAACTGAATAATGGGCAGAGAAAGAAATTTAGAAAAGATCCTATTTTATCAGGTGGTTAAAAGAGACAGTGGGAAATTTGCACTTTCAGAGTTGCAAGATTATGTTAATGTAGTCTTACAATAAAGTTGAATTTAGTCATCTGATTGTGTTTCCTGTCTGGACTACTTAGAAGGCTGTCAGATGTCCTTGTTGAGTTTTCCAGACCAGCTCTTGAGCGGCCCATTCCCCATGTATACACCCAATCTTCTTTCAAAGCTCCCCAAGTTAATGGTCACTATGTAATGTGGAAGTTGTTTCTACAGGTTAATTAGGAGTGCCTGAAAATGTGCTTCTCTCTGACTCTTCTGTATTTCTTTCCAATCAGTTTCATTAGTATTTTGAAAGAAGAGATGAAAACAACTCTTGTTTTTGTTCACTTTCTTTGTGAAAAACAATGGTGTTTTCCTCAGCCATCTGTTCTCCCAGCTAAAGATTGTTCTGGTAAGAAAAGTGTTTGAACCCTCTAATAAGTTTGATTCTGTATTTTTTTCCAATTTTATTTTATCCTTTTCCAAATATGGTCAGCAGAAATGTAGCCAGCATTCAAGATGCAGATATATCATACATTTATAGAACACCGTTATCTACAAAAGACGGTGTGGTGACTCAGGGGTTAAGACATTGGGCTTGTTGTTTGAAAAACTGGCAGCCTCAGTTCAGAATCCGAGTGCCACACAATGGGGTGGGCTCCTGTTCTCTCCCCAGCTCCTGCCCACTTAGCTGTTCAAAAGCATGCAAATGCAAATAGATAAATAGGTACCATACATTAAATTATTGTATTTTATTCCAATTTCATTTTAAACTGTATTTTGTTTCATTTTAAATCATATTTTATTCCAATTTCATTTTAAATTGTATTTTAGCCAATTCCATTTTAAATTGTTTTTATCAGATTTTAGTAATAAGTTGTGTCTGGAACTCTGCACTTTGATATGGCCCAAGGGCTAATCCAGAGGTGGTATTCAGCAGGTTCTGACCAGTTCTGGAGAACCGGTAGCGGAAATTTTGAGTAGTTTGGAGAACCAGCAAATACCACCTCTGACTGGCCCCGCCCCCATCTGTTCTCTGCCTCCCAAGTCCCAACCTATCGGGTAGATCTTTTTTGTTGCCCTGCACAGGAGAACGGAGCTGGAAAGCAGGTTAGTGGGGTGGGGAGGGAATGGGATTTTGCAGTAACCTTCCCCAGGAATGGGAATGGGGATTTTACAGTATCCTTCCCTGCCATGCCCACAAAGCCACACCATGGCCACCAAGCCATGCTCACAGAACCGGTAGTAAAAAAATTTGAATCCCACCACTGGGCTAATCAATAAAGTGAAGGGAAAATAGGTACCACGTCAGTGAAGTTAACAGCTCTGTGATATCACGATGGTGACATGACCATGGAAATGTCTGGACATCACTGAGTCAATGGCCTTGAAATGGAGATGAGCACAGCCGCCTGTCAGCAATGACAAGCAGAGTAAAATCTGCAGGGACTCCTTACTTTACCTTATAATCTACAAGAGCATCATGAAGTTTGCTTTTAGGTGATTTGTTTTATTATAATGCCTTGTTTATTCAAAGTGCAGGTACCAGAGAGGAATTAAACTCCACCACTGTAGGATAAAATGTGCAAATACATGCTGAAACATAACTTTTTAAGTCATTTTAATATAGACACTTTCAGAAGACAGTAAGATGCACAGTGTCAATTTTGAGGATAAAGTATTTAAAGCTCATAGAAGTTACTTTGTCAGTACTTTGATATGAAATGATTTTCTTTATTTTTTTATATTAGTAGCATCAATATTTTGAGAATGAGTCTAAAAAGCTTCAAGTTCACCAGGCCAACACAGAGAAAAGGAGAAAGACAATTATCTATTTTTTTTTCTTTTCATAGAGAGATCCTGTTGCTAAGGAACCATTTCCTTTTATTTCTTTGCAGATTTTCTAACACAGGGCCTCTCGGATAGTAAGAACCAAACGTGGTATCATATAGTGTAAAATGATGCTCTATTACCTGGAAATTGGAATTTTAATAACACACCTGAGGGATTGAATACTTGCAACACGGGATGAAAAGAACAAAACCAGTGAACCAGTGCATGTGGGTGCAAGCACTAAATCACATTATTTCCTACCCTTTCTCTTCATCTCCGAGCCTACTACTAGTTGTTCTCAAATAGTAGAATGTACCAATAATTAATTAGCAGTCATCATCACAGTTGTTTTTTTTAATTGAATCAGCAGGAAAGCTAAAATAAATGTATAAGCAAACAATTCGCAAAAATGTTGTACAGCATTTGGTTAATGAGTTTATATTTTACAGCTTAAGTTGCCTGGTACTGTAGAGGTACATATGAATAGCCTTGAGGAAGGTATGCAGGAACAGTCAAGGTAAAATAAGATACCGCTCAGTCCTGAGCAAGTGATAAGTAGGAGAAAGAAGCTAAGATTAACCCCCATCTTGAACCTATTTGATAGAAGAAGAAGCAGAGTGAAATTCTGGTAGAGTTTCTGATAATAATTCTCCCAGTCCTCAGCAGAGATTGGTATATCAAATGCAGATCTTCGTTCCTTTAGAACACCTGCTACAGCATGCCAAAATATTACTGAGTTATGACTTTTGGCAGCCAACTCAAGTTCTGACCAGATTGAAATGGCAAAAGAAGAGCCTTGGTGGTGCAGGCTGTTAAATGCCTGGCACTTAAGTTCCAGCTTCCTGCAATTAGTGCAGGCTCGAATCCCACCAGGCTCAAGGTTGACTCAGCCTTCCGTCCTCTCAGGGTAAATTGAGGACCCAAGATTGTTGGGGGCAATAAGCTGACTTTGTAAAAATGCCGCTTGGGGGGCCCAAAAGGCCCTAGTAATAAGCAGGCATATACAATGGAATGAAGGCTATTGCTGAGCATTGCGCCCAAAGATTGTAAACCGCCCTGAGTCTCCGGAGAAGGGCAGCAAATAAATGCAATTAAGAAAAAAACTTTTTTTCTTTAATTTTATAATTTTTTAATATTTTCTTATTGTGTGCAACATCTCAGCTTGTATATGAGCAGTAGGATTCCTCTTCATGGCTGCCTGGTAGAGTTTCTGATAAATGCTGATATTATTCCTTGGAACAATAAAGTGGCTTCCCTTAACAGAATAACAGCATAAGAATAGAATAGAATTCTTTATTGGCCAAGTGTGATTGGACACACAAGAAATTTGTCTCTGGTACATAAGCTCTCAGTGTACAGACAAGCAATAAGTAATAAATCATGATCATAATCATAAAATACAATCATCATAAATCATAAGGTACAATACTTAGTGCTGGACATAGGATACAATAGCAATCAACATAAATCATAACTGGATATTAAATAGAAACAACATAACCACATGATACAAACAAATCATAAGATAGAAAGATAATAAATGGAAACAATCAACATAAATCATAAGATACAAACAACAAAGTTATACTCATAAGAAGCTAAGGAAATAGAAATAGGAAAGATGAGAAGGATAATAACAATACAGCTCTACTAGATGGTTTGACATCAGGGGTGGGATTCTATCAGTTCTGACCGGTTCTATAGAACCCCTTGTTAACTTTCTAAGCAGTTTCAAGAACTGGTAGCTAGAAGAAATCACCTTTTTTTTTCACCCTTATTACATTCTTGGGAGTATGCGAAGGAGGTTTTTTCTTTCTTAAGATACTTTCTTAAAGGGGAAAGATTGTTTTAAGCTTTTTACACAGCTGTTCAGAGGAAATACTCCCCTAGAAATACTTCCAGCCAGCATGCAATGATCAGCACTTTGAAGAAATAATTGAATAACGAAGCAGAGCTGCAGAAAGAAGCTTTTTAATGACAAGGAACCAAGATGAGTGACATTCAGCAAGGCTTCTTGGCTAGATAGAAAGATTGACATTCAAACATGAGTTTACATACCCTTTCTGAGTTTTGGTCTAAAACTGGTTTTTGGTGAAGTTTAATTCAGTGCTTGGTGACATTTAACCCTGTGTTTATTGATGATATAATTTTCCCTATTCAGCTTTGTTTGAAAGGAAAAAAGTTAATCTCTGTTCCTGAAAAGAAACTGGGTTGAGAAATCTGGCTAGTTCCTGTGTCTATTTGTTCTGGTAACTGGTTTAACAAGCAACAGCTACTGTTGTGATTTAATTATTAAATTATTATTAAGTATTGTGTCTGAATTTTATCCTGCCTCATGGTTTCTTTTTCTATCTGGGGAGGGGGGTCTTCCTTCACTGCTTTAGTGGTATCTGGCACTGTCCTTTTGGGATGTACTTCCAAGAGGCAGGATGCAAGCTTGGCACTGATTTTTTTTTACTGCCTTTCTGGAGGGGCATGTGACCTTTCCTTAAACCTGGATGATTTCCTTAGGATATCTTGTGAGGTGAGTGAGACCAGATTGTATCTTTAAGTGGTGCAAATGGATCTAAGGATTGCTTTTCCTTGGTGTGCTCTTTCTGGAGAGCTTAAACGACCTCTCTGCTAAAGGGTTTCACTTTATGAGCAAGAGTTGGCTGCTGATAGTTATCATTGCATTTTAACTATTTTAATTCCCCATTCCTTTTAACCGGTTGTTAAAAATTTTGAATTCCACCCCTGTTTGACATGCCAGGGTATAAGACAGTGTTGTGGGAATTAGTTGTTTAGCAGAGTGATAGGGGGAGAAAAACTGTCTTTGTGTCTGGTTGTTTTGGTGTGCAATGCCCTGCATTGTCGTCTTGAGGGAAGAAGTTGAAACAGTTTGTGTCCAGGATGTGAGAATTAGAAGGGACCTGGGAGGTCATCTAGTCCAGCCTCCTGCTCAAGCAGGAGACCCTATACCATTTCAGACAAACAGCTGTCCAATCTCTTGTTAAAACCTCCAGTGTTGAAGCACCCAAAATTCTGGAGGCAAGTTGTTCCACTGATTAATTGTTCTAACTATCGGAAATTTCTCCTTAGTTCTAGGTTTAGTCTTGCCTTGATTAGTTTCCACCTATTGCTTCTTGTCCTGCCCTCAGGTGCTTTGGGGAATAGGTTGGCCCTCTTCTTTGTGGGAGCCTCTCAAATATTGGAACACTGCTATCATATCACCCCGGTCCTTCTTTTATTAGACTAAACATACCCAATTCCCAAGAACCGTTCTTCATATATTTTAGCTTCTGGTCTCCTAATCATTTTTGTTGCTCTTCTCTCCAGTCTTTCTACAGTTTCACCATCCTTTTTTTTTATATTGTGGCAACCAAAACTGGATGCAATATCCCAAGTGTGGTGTTATGAAGTGGTATTAACAGTTCACATGATCTTAATTCTATCCCTCTGTTAATGCAGCCTAGAATTGTTGGCTTCTTTGGCAACTGCAGCACATTGTTTCTTGATGTGGCCTGCCTCAAAAGGTTAATAATAACTTTTGTTTTCCCCAATCATATTCTAGTTAGATTTACTTAGCAGATTAAGCCATAGATAGCAGTTTGTGTTTCTACTGAGGGATGACATTCAAAGTGGAACTAAGCTCTGAAGGTGGGCTTACCTAGAACCTTCACCTTCTCCTTTTGTTGCTGTGGCCTATCTCCTGCTTTCTGGAAAGATGGAAGGGCTATCTCTGTGCAAGTGTAAAAAAATAAGAACAAATGAACAGAACAAACAGATTGAAAGTGGGCTAAGAGAGCTAGACTCACTGATGGAGAGAAATATACTATGGACTTCTCAAACCCAGGAATCAGCTCTCTTTAGTACCCCAATATGGAACAGAAAGTATATTTTATTGATTGATTGATTGATTTGATTTGTCAATCACTTACAAAATAATAGGTATAAGTATAAACATGAGTAAGAATACAGAAAATAGGTACAAATAAATGGGGATAATAGGACAGGGATGAGAGGCACAATGGTGCTTATGCACGCCTTACAGACCTCTTAGGAATGAGGTGAGGTCAATAGTGGATAGTTTGAGGTTAAAGGAGTGGGGGTTAGAGGATGTAACAACAGAGTCAGTGCATTCCAGGCATTGACCACTCTGTTGCTGAAGTTGTACTTTCATACTTTTTCATATTATTTACTTATTTTTGTACTGTTGCTGAAGTGTACTATCCTCCAGTACACTTAAGTTTGCCTCTGCTATCAGCTAACCCCTGATATACTTCAGTCTCAAAGTAGCCTTTTCCCATTACATACTGCCTCCTTCTGTGTTGTATTTGTTGAAAACAAACAGCAGATGCAGATGCTTAGTCAACCAAAGGTGTTCCTTGCTCAGATATTTTCCCCTTTGGTAGCTCACTGGTAGGGGTTTTAATTTTGTACTGCCAAAGCAAGTTATCATGGCATGCTGACGTGTACAATGCAATGATAACGCCCCATCATCTAAGCTAAACATACATTAAACTAAACAGCACATTAGAAGTCTAGTTCAGAGGTGGTATTCAGCAGGTTCTGACCAGTTCTGGAGAACCGGTAGCGGAAATTTTGAGTAGTTTGGAGAACCGGCAGATACAACCTCTGACTGGAGATTTTACAGTATCCTTCCCTGCCATGCCCACAAGCCATGCCCACAGAACCAGTAGTAAAAATTTTGAATCCCACCACTGGTCTAGTTGGAAAAAAGTGTGCTTTGATTTTGACTTTGTGTGATATTGTGAATCTGGAAGGAATTTCCTGTGAAATTCCAGTAGTAAAAAATCCAATCCCACCACTGTTTTATATCCATAGTGTTTCAGAAGTTAACTTTTATATACTTGGTATGTCATGAATCAGCTGAATTGGGTGGGCGGGCTGAGGAGAGGAATATTGCCACAAGAAATGCTATTCATTGAAGAAAGTTCATCTGTTACAAAATAGTTCTAATCTGGGTAATGAAGGGGCTTCTTCAGACATGAATCACTAGGAAATAGGCAGACATGAAAAGTATAACATTTAGCACCAATTGAAGGGCAGGATCTGCACTCAGGAGTACTTTTATATTTTTCTACTCTTTGGGGTTACATTTTGCTTAAAAGAGAAAGAGAGATTGACTACAGGAGCCATGAACTCTTGTATGCAGAGAAGTCATTTCCTTTGTGTTTAATGGGATTTTCTTGCAGGTAATCAAGGTCACAGCACAGTCTTAAATGCTGGGGAAAAATTAACTCTGTAGAGGAACCAAAGAATTATTTTTGACAGATTAGCATCTCTGTGTCTATCTATAGATCTTCCACCTCTTCACTCTAGTTGGAGAAGAAATTGGATTCTAAAGAAAGAAACACAATGAATTAACAACACATGGTGGACAACTGGCTTGTAATTTTCCCCTTGCAAATAAAGCAAAGAGCTCATCCAAGGAATAAATGGGTTTGTTGTTTCCAGCTGCAATCCTCTGCTCCTAACCTCAGGCATCCTTTCCAATGTAATTCAGGCCATTTCAACACGACTGATTGTTTCAGATATTATCTTAGAAAGAACTACGCTGTAATTTCTCCCATACTTCAAAAACACAGTGTTGAATTAGACCACAACTCCTATCACCTTCAATATTTCCCTCTGTGGCAGTAGCACTTCTGATACTTTGGTTTGTTGGCAAGTTGGAATCAAATAAAGTTTGCTTTTGAGTAGGTACTACGAGCAGGACAATAAAAGTAACAAGATTCTTCTGAAGGGTTCCAGAAAGCCTTTGCTGGCTGACTGAGAATGGATGAAGAGCAAAGCTACTGTTCAGTTCTCTTCAATTTTTTTTTTCTCAGATAGAAAAGGGGGGTAAAAAATCTCCCACAGTCTGTGGGCTCGTGAGAGAGGTTAAGGAAAATAACCGAGCCTGAAGACAAAGAAGTTCTCTCTAAAAGATGTTTTCCTGCTCAATTAAATCTTGTCATCTGCAATGGATGACCTTGAGCCGACCACACACTCTCAGCCCTAGGAAGCAGGCAGTGGCAAACGTCTTCCCCAATCTTTCCAAGAAAATTGTGGGGATGTCCAAGTAGTCCCCAGGAGTCAATGACTCAGAAGCACATGTATGGGGAAAAAGAATATAATTCTCTATCCTGTATACCTAGCTCTCAGATAGATAGATAGATAGATAGATAGATAGATAGATAGATAGATAGATATAGAGATAGAGGTATACATATATATATATAGAGAGAGAAAGGGAGCGAGGGAGGGAGGGAGGGAGGGAGGGAGGGAGAGAGAGAGAGAGATGGCCACTAACTATCTTCAAGCATTTTCATTTATCTATCCAGGACCTGAAAGAAGTACTATGTAATGACCTTTTCTCCATCTTTTCACTACAGCAGTTTTTAATAGATATGCTGTATTAACTCAGAAAGTTTTAAGACTTTTGTTAAATCAGCTGCACCAACTTGCAGGAAATAAAATATGGAGGTCCCTCTCTATTAGTGTCCTATTAATTAGTCTGGATAATTTGGAATTTGAAATGAAAAAAAAAAAAGAATGCTATCACCTGGTTTAAACATTATAGGTTGTTAATGGGTAGGGTGAAATTCTTGTAAGTTGGTGCCAGGAGTTTTACGTTTGAAGGTTTAGTCTCTGGAGTCCAACAAAGGAATCACCTCTGTGGGAAGGCAAGCTTTAATCTCCTTTCTCTCTTTTGAAGTTGAAGTTTCCTTGGAGGCACACTGACTCAAGGCAGAACCTTTTGCTCCACCTAGGAACATCACACTTAGAAATGTGGCAGCTCTCTGATGGAGGGCATGAAAAATGTGGATGTCTCAAAGGCTCTGCAGTTCCAAAGATGCTCCGTGGGGACCTGCCCTTATCTAAAGCCACAATGCCAAATCTTTCCAACATGTTTGGTGTTTGCAACTGTACCCTTACATTAACACAGCGGCAACTGATTCAACCCTTAAGGACTCACACTAGGTGTTGAATAGACTCATATAACAGCAAGCCAAGATGCTGCTGTGTATAGGAGCAATTCATTGACATGCTCTCTGGACCATCTGCAAATAGTTTCAAGCATCTACACCAAGCTGCAAATTTCACCTTTGGCCCATCTCAAAAATGTATTCCTCAACTTAGCGATTTCCACGTGGGTTTTGCTGCCACTTCCAAGGTTGATTGTGTTGTCTGGAAAAAGATGTGTTGGAAGATATCACACTCTGGATAGTTTGGGGAAGTTGTCCTATGGTAATGCTTTGCAAGCTTCCAAAGCTGACTAGAACCCTGCCATCCAATATGGCAGGTGTGCCTGTCTCTGTGTCTATGTGTGTGCAAAGAGAGATAGAGACAAATAGACAGACAGACAGAAAAGGTCCCATTCAACTGATTTATGGCTACATGCCTATGCATAGGAATATTCAACTCATGGTTAGCACCTTCTTGGAATTAGAGAAGAAGTCGACCAAATTCAAGGGAGGTTGGACTTATTTCTTGTGGCTATGTAGTTATTCTAGGCTGATGCCTCTTTATATCTGTCCCCAGGTTGTGCCACTCCTTCTACAATGGATGGATGATATAGAATGATAGATGATAGATAGATAGATAGATAGATAGATAGATAGATAGATAGATAGATAGAAATTTACTGAAGCAAAGCAAGATGATATAAAAACCCAATTCAGATACTTATCACAATAATGCTTAAATCAAGGGATTTCAAACATGACAAGTTTAAGACCTGTGGACTTCAACTCCCAGAATTCCTGAGCTAACATGCCTGGAGGAAAATTCTGGGAGTTGAAGTCCAAGTCTTAAAGCTGTCAAGTTTGAACCCTGGTTTATAATAATAGAGGGCTGCCCTTTTCTACCATGCATTTTGAATATTATGTCAACTTTCCAAACTGGTGGCCCACAATTAGCTGTACAATCCTCAAAAGGCTGAACCAGTTATCTGGGGCAGGATCAATCACTGCAATATGCTATGTAATGGTATGTACAATGGTTGTCTAAATACTTGTGTGGGCATACAGGGCAGCTTTCCATGCAGCAGGAAACAATATGTAAGGAGCTCCAGTGAGCAGAGACATTTACAACCCCTGAAAGTTTATTTGAAAGAGACAAAAGATATACATACAGCATTTTCATTTCAGATAAAATGTGTTAAGTGAATCAGTCATTTTTGTTTTAAACAATGAAGTAAAAACTAAATGGCATGTGGATATGTCTCAAAATACCTACCTTTAAGTTAAGAAGTTGACACATTTAGCACTAAGCAGGATAGAGATAACAAGCAATTATTTGCAAAATCTGTAAATTACTTCATCTAGATGTACTTGAGAATTCCTGAACTCAACAGAACCCACATTACCTCTCGGAATAAAATGTTTAGAATAGCTTATTTATTTACCAACCCCTGGATATAATTTGGGAAGATAATTTAATCTAAAAAAATAAGTCTTGGACATCTTTTAATGATTCAGAAAAATTCAAACCACACCTCTAATGGAAGGGTATCCGTCCACCAGATATCAGCAAACTAAAGTCATGTCAAAAGAAGGACACGTGCAGTGATGTCATGTTGAGAACTCCTTTAAATACTTGCATCCTGATACCTGGTGACAATGTGTAAGTTGCACATGTTGATGGTGCCATTCATAACGTTCCAAAGACTGGAAGGGTGGAAAGAAAGCCAACTTTTGTGAATATCTCTACAAACAGATACATCTTCAGGTTGTTCTCCTCTGCTGCACAAAATATGCCATTATTCCAACCTGTCCACTTCATCATACATTTTTGAAATCAACAACAATGCCATACACTTTTTCACATTCAGACATTTGTCACCATTCAGCTGAGGAGCAAACGTCTAGTTAGCACACACCCAAGCTAGCATATTACTATACTGCCCTTCCCAAATTTTGCTCAGCCACCTCTTCCACCTTTTCAATCAGAATTCTGACAAACATCTCCCCAGATACATTTAGAACCATAGAATCATAGGCAACAGGCAGGATCAAACACTGAAATGTGTACATAGCCACCCGAGTCCTTGGGGAGTTTAGGCATAAGTTTAATAAATAAATAAATAAATAAATAAACAAACAAACAAACAAACAAACATACATGCATACATACATACATACATACATACATACAATCATGGCTGGAAGGGACCTTGAAGGTTTTCTAGTCCAACCTTCTGCTCTTTAGTTCCTGGTTGGATCTCTCAA
>CM019148.1:141687980-141699512 GCA_009733165.1 Naja naja
AGATGTTTGTCAGAATTTGATTGAAAAGGTGGAAGAGGTGACGCTTGAGCAAAATTTGGGAAGGGCAGTATAGTAATATGCTAGCTTGGGTGTGTGCTAACTAGATTTGCTCCTCAGCTGAATGGTGACAAATGTCTGAATGTGAAAAAGTGTATGGCATTGTTGTTGATTTCAAAAAAATGTATGATGAAGTGGACAGGTTGGAATAATGGCATATTTTGTGCAACCAGCAGAGGAGAACAACCTGAAGATGTATCTGTTTGTAGAGATATTCACAAAAGAATTGGCTTTCTTTCCCCACCCTTCCAGTCTTTGGAACGTTATGAATGGCACCCATCAACATGTGCAACTTACACATTGTCACCAGGTATCAGGATGCAAGTATTTAAAGGAGGGATTTTCAACATGACATCACTGCACACGTGTCCTTCTTTTGACATGACTTTAGTTTGCTTTGATATCTATGTGGACGGATACCCTTCCATTAGAGGTGTGGTTTGAATTTACTTTCTGAATCATTAAAAAGATGTCCAAGACTTATTTTTTTTAGATTAAATTATCTTCCCCAAATTATATCCAGGGAGTTGGTAAATAAGTAAGCTATTCTAAACATTTTATTCCGAGAGGTAATGTGGGTTCTGTTGAGTTCAGGAATTCTCAAGTACATCTAGATGAAGTAATTTACAGATTTGCAAATAATTGCTTGTTATCTCTATCCTGCTTAGTGCTAAATGTGTCAACTTCTTTAATCCAAAGGTAGGTATTTTGAGACATATCCACATGCCATTTAGTTTTTACTTCATTGTTTAAAAACAAAAATGACTGATTCACTTAACACATATCTGAAATGAAAATGCTGTATGTATATCTTTTGTCTCTTTCAAATAAACTTTCAGGGGTTGTAAATGTCTCTGCTCACTGAAGCTCCTTACATATTGTTTCCTGCTGCATGGAAAGCTGCCCTGCGTATGCCCACACAAGTATCTAGACAACCATTGTACATACTGTACATAGCATATTGCAGTGATTGATCCTGCCCCAGATAACTGGTTCAGTCTTTTGAGGATTGTACAGCTAATTGTGGGCCACCAGTTTGGGAAAGTTGACATAATATTCAAAATGCATGGTAGAGAAAAGCAGCCCTCTATTATTATAAACCAGGGGTTCAACTTGACAGCTTTTAGACTTAGGGACTTCAACTCCCAGAATTTTCCTCCAGGCATGTTAGCTCAGGAATTCTGGGAGTTGAAGTCCACAGGTCTTAAACTTGTCATGTTTGAAATCCCTTGATTTAAGCATTATTGTGATAAGTATCTGAATTGGGTTTATATCATCTTGCTTTGCTTCAGTAAATTTCTATCTATCTATCTATCTATCTATCTATCTATCTATCTATCTATCTATCTATCATCTATCATTCTATATCATCCATCCATTGTAGAAGGAGTGGCACAGCCTGGGGACAGATATAAAGAGGCATCAGCCTAGAATAACTACATAGCCACAAGCGAAATAAGTCAAACCTCCCTTGAATTTGGTCGACTTCTTCTCTAATTCCAAGCAGGTGCTAACCATGAGTTGAATATTCCTATGCATAGGCATGCGTAGCCATAAATCAGTTGAATGGGACCTTTTCTGTCTGTCTGTCTATTTGTCTCTATCTCTTTGCACACACATAGACACAGAGACAGGCACACCTGCCATATTGGATGGCAGGGTTCTAGTCAGCTTTGGAAGCTTGCAAAGCATTACCATAGGACAACTTCCCAAACTATCCAGAGTGTGATATCTTCCAACACATCTTTTTCCAGCCAACACAATCAACCTTGGAAGTGGCAGCAAAACCCCTGTGGAAATCGCTAAGTTGAGGAATACATTTTTGAGATGGGCCAAAGGTGAAATTTGCAGCTTGGTGTAGATGCTTGAAACTATTTGCAGATGGTCCAGAGAGCATGTCAATGAATTGCTCCTATACACAGCAGCATCTTGGCTTGCTGTTATATGAGTCTATTCAACACCTAGTGTGAGTCCTTAAGGGTTGAATCAGTTGCCGCTGTGTTAATGTAAGGGTACAGTTGCAAACGCCAAGCATGTTGGAAAGATTTGGCATTGTGGCTTTAGATAAGGGCAGGTCCCCACGGAGCATCTTTGGAACTGCAGAGCCTTTGAGACATCCACATTTTTCGTGCCCTCCATCAGAGAGCCGCCACATTTCTAAGTGTGATGTTCCTAGGTGGAGCAAAAGGTTCTGCCTTGAGTCAGTGTGCCTCCAAGGAAACTTCAACTTCAAAAGAGGGAAAGGAGATTAAAGCTTGCCTTCCCACAGAGGTGATTCCTTTGTTGGACTCCAGAGACTAAACCTTCAAATGTAAAACTCCTGGCACCAACTTACAAGAATTTCACCCTACCCATTAACAACCTATAATGTTTAAACCAGGTGATAGCGTTCTTTTTTTTTCATTCCAAATTCCAAATTATCCAGACTAATTAATAGGACACTAATAGAGAGGGACCTCCATATTTTATTTCCTGCAAGTTGGTGCAGCTGATTTAACAAAAGTCTTAAAACTTTCTGAGTTAATACAGTATATATCTATTTAAAAAAACTGCCGTAGTGAAAAGATGGAGAAAAGGTCATTACATACTACTTCTTTCAGGTCCTGGATAGATAAATGAAAATATGCTTGAAGATAGTTAGTGGCCATCTCTCTCTCTCTCCCTCTCTCTCTCTCTCCCTCCCTCCCTCCCTCCCTCTCTCTCTCTCTATATATATATATGTATATCTCTATATCTATCTATCTATCTATCTATCTATCTATCTATCTATCTATCTATCTATCTATCTGAGAGCTAGGTATACAGGATAGAGAATTATATTCTTTTTCCCCCCATACATGTGCTTCTGAGTCATTGACTCCTGGGGACTGCCTGGACATCCCCACAATTTTCTTGGAAAGATTGGGGAAGACGTTTGCCACTGCCTGCTTCCTAGGGCTGAGAGTGTGTGGTCGGCTCAAGGTCATCCATTGCAGATGACAAGATTTAATTGAGCAGGAAAACATCTTTTAGAGAGAACTTCTTTGTCTTCAGGCTCGGTTATTTTCCTTAACCTCTTCACGAGCCCACAGACTGTGGGAGATTTTTACCCCCTTTTCTATCTGAGAAAAAAAAATTGAAGAGAACTGAACAGTAGCTTTGCTCTTCATCCATTCTCAGTCAGCCAGCAAAGGCTTTCTGGAACCCTTCAGAAGAATCTTGTTACTTTTATTGTCCTTCTCGTAGTACCTACTCAAAAGCAAACTTTATTTGATTCCAACTTGCCAACAAACCAAAGTATCAGAAGTGCTACTGCCACAGAGGGAAATATTGAAGGTGATAGGAGTTGTGGTCTAATTCAACACTGTGTTTTGAAGTATGGGAGAAATTACAGCGTAGTTCTTTCTAAGATAATATCTGAAACAATCAGTCGTGTTGAAATGGCCTGAATTACATTGGAAAGGATGCCTGAGGTTAGGAGCAGAGGATTGCAGCTGGAAACAACAAACCCATTTATTCCTTGGATGAGCTCTTTGCTTTATTTGCAAGGGAAAATTACAAGCCAGTTGTCCACCATGTGTTGTTAATTCATTGTGTTTCTTTCTTTAGAATCCAATTTCTTCTCCAACTAGAGTGAAGAGGTGGAAGATCTATAGATAGACACAGAGATGCTAATCTGTCAAAAATAATTCTTTGGTTCCTCTACAGAGTTAATTTTTCCCCAGCATTTAAGACTGTGCTGTGACCTTGATTACCTGCAAGAAAATCCCATTAAACACAAAGGAAATGACTTCTCGGAAGCTGCATACAAGAGTTCATGGCTCCTGTAGTCAATCTCTCTTCTCTTTTAAGCAAAATGTAACCCCACGTTCCCGAAAGAGTAGAAAAATATAAAAGTACTCCTGAGTGCAGATCCTGCCCTTCAATTTGTGCTAAATGTTATACTTTTCATGTCTGCCTATTTCCTAGTGATTCATGTCTGAAGAAGCCCCTTCATTACCCAGATTAGAACTATTTTGTAACAGATGAACTTTCTTCAATGAATAGCATTTCTTGTGGCAATATTCCTCTCCTCAGCCCCGCCCCACCCAATTCAGCTGATTCATGACATACCAAGTATATAAAAGTTAACTTCTGAAACACTATGGATATAAAACAGTGGTGGGATTGGATTTTTTTTACTACTGGAATTTCACAGGAAATTCCTTCCAGATTCACAATATCACACAAAGTCAAAATCAAAGCACACTTTTTTTCCAACTAGACCAGTGGTGGGATTCAAAATTTTTTACTACTGGTTCTGTGGGCATGGCTTGGTGGGCATGGCAGGGGAAGGATACTGTAAAATCTCCAGTCAGAGGTTGTATCTGCCGGTTCTCCAAACTACTCAAAATTTCCGCACGGTTCTCCAGAACTGGTCAGAACCTGCTGAATACCACCTCTGAACTAGACTTCTAATGTGCTGTTTGTTTAATATGGAGCTTAGATGATGGGGCGTTATCATTGCATTGCACACGTCAGCATGCCATGATAACTTGCTTTGGCAGTACAAAATTAAAACCCCTACCAGTGAGCTACCAAAAGGGGGGAAAATATCTGAGCAAGGAACACCTTTGGTTGACTAAGCTTCTGCATCTGCTGTTTGTTTTCAACAAATACAACACAGAAGGAGGCAGTATGTAATGGGAAAAGGCTACTTTGAGACTGAAGTATATCAGGGGGTTAGCTGATAGCAGAGGCAAACTTAAGTGTACTGGAGGATAGTACACTTCAGCAACAGTACAAAAATAAGTAAATAATATGAAAAAGTATGAAAGTACAACTTCAGCAACAGAGTGGTCAATGCCTGGAATGCACTACCTGACTCTGTTGTTACATCCTCTAATCCCCACTCCTTTAACCTCAAACTATCCACTATTGACCTCACCTCATTCCTAAGAGGTCTGTAAGGGGCGTGCATAAGTGCACCATTGTGCCTCCCATCCCTGTCCTATTATCCCCATTTATTTGTACCTATTTTCTGTATTCTTATTCATGTTTATACTTATACCTATTATTTTGTAAGTGATTGACAAATCAAATCAATCAATCAATAAAATATACTTTCTGTTCCATATTGGGGTACTAAAGAGAGCTGATTCCTGGGTTTGAGAAGTCCATAGTATATTTCTCTCCATCAGTGAGTCTAGCTCTCTTAGCCCACTTTCAATCTGTTTGTTCTGTTCATTTGTTCTTATTTTTTTACACTTGCACAGAGATAGCCCTTCCATCTTTCCAGAAAGCAGGAGATAGGCCACAGCAACAAAAGGAGAAGGTGAAGGTTCTAGGTAAGCCCACCTTCAGAGCTTAGTTCCACTTTGAATGTCATCCCTCAGTAGAAACACAAACTGCTATCTATGGCTTAATCTGCTAAGTAAATCTAACTAGAATATGATTGGGGAAAACAAAAGTTATTATTAGCCTTTTGAGGCAGGCCACATCAAGAAACAATGTGCTGCAGTTGCCAAAGAAGCCAACAATTCTAGGCTGCATTAACAGAGGGATAGAATTAAGATCATGTGAACTGTTAATACCACTTCATGACACCACACTTGGGATATTGCATCCAGTTTTGGTTGCCACAATATAAAAAAAAGGATGGTGAAACTGTAGAAAGACTGGAGAGAAGAGCAACGAAAATGATTAGGAGACCAGAAGCTAAAATATATGAAGAATGGTTTGGAATTGGGTATGTTTAGTCTAATAAAAGAAGGACCGGGGTGATATGATAGCAGTGTTCCAATATTTGAGAGGCTCCCACAAAGAAGAGGGCGCCAACCTATTCCCCAAAGCACCTGAGGGCAGGACAAGAAGCAATGGGTGGAAACTAATAAAGGCAAGACTAAACCTAGAACTAAGGAGAAATTTCCCGATAGTTAGAACAATTAATCAGTGGAACAACTTGCCTCCAGAAATTTTGGGTGCTTCAACACTGGAGGTTTTTAACAAGAGATTGGACAGCTG
Organism: Naja naja; assembly: GCA_009733165.1. Lineage (NCBI taxonomy): Eukaryota > Metazoa > Chordata > Lepidosauria > Squamata > Elapidae > Naja > Naja naja. Next base: position 141,694,020 of record CM019148.1, read on the forward strand.
TTTGTCTGAAATGGTATAGGGTCTCCTGCTTGAGCAGGAGGCTGGACTAGATGACCTCCCAGGTCCCTTCTAATTCTCACATCCTGGACACAAACTGTTTCAACTTCTTCCCTCAAGACGACAATGCAGGGCATTGCACGCCAAAACAACCAGACACAAAGACAGTTTTCTCCCCCTATCACTCTGCTAAACAACTAATTCCCACAACACTGTCTTATACCCTGGCATGTCAAACAGGGGTGGGATTCAAAATTTTTAACAACCGGTTAAAAGGAATGGGGAATTAAAATAGTTAAAATGCCTTTTGTTTGGACTATTTAGTCCATTAATATTCATCGATATTAATTTTATTCCCCTTCCCATTTGGTCGTTTCTTTTCTAGCTTTTATTACATTTTACCTGTTGTTTGACTCTGTTTCACCTATCTCTTCCTCTTTCCTTCTTCACAAACCGTTAGTTCTCTGTCCCCCTCCTTCCCCTCTTTCTCTCTTCTCCTCTCATATTAACCTGATCTTCACGCCTCTCATTTAGCGACTCTTCCCTACTACTCAATTCCTCCTCTAATCCTCCTGTTTGCTCATAGAATCTTTGGGCCTTAGCTAAGTTGTCAATTTTGGTTCTTTTGCCTTCCATGTTACCAAGATTCCTTCTGGATCGTTCCACCTAAATAGTATGTTTTTTTTTTGTTTAAGTGGTTTGTGAGAATCTGATTCCTTTTGTTCTCTCACTTCTTCTTGAATTTGTTTCAATACTATAATTTGCCTACCATTATGGTTTATTGTCTCTTCCTTGTCAATCTATAAATTATTTCTGACTCTTTTTCAAATCTTGAACCTCCTTGGAGTCCATGTCTTCTTGCATAGCTTGTGAAAACTCTATATGCCTCATCAATTTCTAGTATCATCTGTCTCTCTTTTTTCAGTATAGTTGCCAGCATTTCTGCCACTATAAGAGTCAGATTTTCCCCCCTTTCCTCCTGTATATTCTGAAATCTTAAATAATACGAGGCTCTATCCATTTCTAGATAGGTCAGGGTCTGCATTTCTATTGGTCTTTGATTTTTTGTTCCATGGCTTCTACCTTTTTCCCTGTTTGGTCTGTTTGTTTAGTAATTGTTATGAACTTCTCCTCATTTATCCTTGTCATCTCCTGTAACTGTCCTATTTTCCCTCTAAGGTTTTAAGTTCATTCTTCATCTCCCAGTTCACTTTTTAATTCATTCTTTCTTCTCTTTCTTCTCCTTTTCTACATGATTATTTATCATTGTTTCTGCATTGATAACATCATATTTTGTATTGTCTGTAATGTGTTTGTATCGCTTTGGGGAAGAGGTTTGTGTATTGCTTTGGGGCCAACATCCTTCTATTGTTTTTTGGGAGGAGGTCACAGTGGGGGTAGATGGGGTTGCAATTGTGCCCTTTTTCCTGTTTTGGTAATGGTGGTGGTTGACGTTGACATTTCCTTTATTAGATGTTCCTGAGAATTTATTTATGTTTCTCCACGCCTCGTTTCCAATTATCATTTAATAGGGCCCTTCTATTCACAATAATTCCACTGTTAAGTCTAGCCAGAGGGAGGGAAAGACAAAAGTGGGATATAATATGTCTTCAAGAAGTCCACATAAAAGAGCAGGATAAAAGATATTTAGAGAATAGAAAACTGGGAAAGCATTCATGGCTTTAGCAGCGGAAAAAAAAGAGGGGTGGTATTATACATAAAAGAGGATATTAATGCAAAATTGGTATATAATGATATAGACGGAAGAATATTAATGGTGGAAATAGAGATACATAACAGGAAGACTTTAGCCATAGGAATTTATGCGCCAAATAAAAATCAAAAAGAATTTTATAAAAATCTGTATGAAAAACTGATAGAGAATGGCAATCCAAGGATTTGTCTGATGGGGGACTATAATGCAATAACTGATAATAGGCAAGATTACAAATCTGAACACAAACAATACCAAAAATGAAATACTTTGCCAAAAATATTTTTTGAAATGTCAGAGGAATTAGGATTGGAAGATGTATGGAGGAAAAGAAACCCAGGAATTACACAGTATACTTTCCACTCCAGCCCACACAAATCTTGGTCCAGAATAGATATGATTTGGATAAACATGAATTAAACAAAGAAATTGGACACAAAAATCTTAACAAACATATGGGCTGACCACAACCCAATGTCTTTAATTTGGAAAGAAGGGGGAAGGAAAGGGCAAAGATGGTCATTAAATACTCAGATTTTGAAAGAAGAAAAATATTTGCAAAAATAAGAGAGGAATTAATAAATTTTTATAATTTTAATAAAAAAGAGGATACATCACTACAGAACATGTGGGATACGATAAAAGCCTATATTAGGGGAATATCAATTGCATATTTATCGAATAGAAATAAGGAAAGATGGAGGAAACAAGATGAACTAATAAAAGAAATTGGAAAATTAGAGAATAAACAAAAAGAAACCTAGATAATGAGCAAATTAGAGATGGATTAATACAAACAAAGCATGAACTTAATATACTCGAACAAGAGGAACTCCTTAGAAAGTTACAATATACAAAACAAAACTATTTTGAACATGCAAACAAACCGGGGAGGTGGTTAGCATATAAATTGAGAAAAGAGGAACAGAAAAGAACGATACAATGTTTAGAGAATGAAAATGGGGAACTTGAGGCTGACTTGGAAAAAAAAGAAGAAATGCAAGAAACTACTTTGAGGAATTATATAAACAAGAAAAGTAGAAGTGTCTAAAAATAAAACAATATCTAGGAGAAGGAAATATACAGAAACCTGATGAAGAAAGAGAGATAAATAAAGAAATAACGATAGATGAACTAAGAGAAGCAATTCAGAAACAAAAAAATAATAAAACACCAGGTCCAGATGGATATCCAAGTGAATTTCAAAAAGATAGGAGACATATTAAATAGTTCTTAGAAGTTTGAACGAAGTATTGGCTAAAGCCAAAATTCCCAACACGTGGAGGGAGGCATACATACTTATACCTAAAGAAGAGACAAATATCAATCAAATTAAAAATTATAGACCAATATCGCTTCTAAATACAGACTATAAAATTTTATGACAATCATGGCACAAAGATTAAAAGGAATCATTAGTGGAAAAATTAATACAGATCAAAATGGATTCTTGCCGAGAAGACAAATTAGACATAATATAAGAACAATAATAAACATATTAGAATATTATGAAAGCCACCCGAGTAACCAAATGGCATTGATTTTTCTAGACGCACAGAAAGATTCGATAATCTGAATTGGGATTTCATGAAACAGCAAATTAATAAAATGAACTTTGGACATAATTTTGAAGGAATGATTAATGCAATATATGATACCCAAAAGGCAAACATATTAGTAAATGGAGAGACCACTAAAATGTTCAAAATAGAGAAAGGGTTAGACAAGGTTGTCCCTTGTCACCACTGTTGTTCATTACAGTACTAGAAACACTGTTAATTAGAATTAGGGGAAATGGAAACATAAAAGGAACGAAAATTAGGAACCAAGAATACAAGACACAAGCATTCGCAGATGATATGGTATTTATGATAGAGGAACCTTTAGAGACGGGCCCGATATTATTGAAAGAAATAAACAAATTTGGGGAATTAGCAGGACTAAAAGTAAACAGGGGGAAAACCAAATTACTAGTTAAAAATATAACAAATTCTAAACAAAAGAAACTCGAAGAAATTATGGGATTACAAATAGTAAATAAAATAAAATATTTAGGAATTTGGATAAGCAAAAACAACAATGCTATGGGAAGATAACTATATAAAAATTTAGAACAAATTAAAAAGGACTTGGAAACCTGGAGTAAATTGCAAATATCCTTTTAGGAAGAATCACACAATTAAGATGAATATATTACCCAAAGTTTTGTATCTATTTCAGACAATCCCAATATTAACAAACAAAAAGTTTTTTATGGATTTGAATAGAATGACAATGAAGTTTATTTGGATGGGAAAAAGGGCAAGAATAAAGAAAAATATTTACAGGATGATAAAAGCAGAGGTGGATTGGGACTCGGATTGGGAAATTTATTATAAAGCTGCGATTTTGTTATGGATAAAGGAATGGGTGAGGCTAGAAAATAAGAGAATGCTAACACTAGAGGGGCATGATTTACAAATAGGATGGCATGCACTTTATGGAACCCACTGACAAAAAAACAAAACATACAACGAAACATATAATACGTAACTCATTGATTAAAAACTGGGCAGAAATAAGGAAGAAAAACTATATAAAAATACCAAGGTGGCTCTCAACAATGGAGGCAACTTTTCATCCTAACACATTGGACTTAAATAAAAAACTTAAATATTACCAGATATTGGATACAGATGGAAAATTAAAAACAAAACAGGATTTGGAAACACAAGGTATATCAATAGATAGTTGGGTTTATTTACAAATTAAAGCGAGATACAACAAAGACATAAAGGAATATGGAATAGAAACAAAGAATACAAATCTGGATAAACTACTCCTGGGACCAGAAGAAAAATTAATATCTAAATTATATAAATTATTATTAGAACAAGAGCAGGACAATTAGTAAAAGGACCAATGTTAGCTTGGGAGAAAAATATAGGATACAAATTGGATCTGAATGACTGGGAAGACATTTGGGAAGAAAATTTAACATACACAAAGTCAGTGGCATACAAAGAAAATCAGTACAAAATGATGTATAGGTGGCATTTGGCCCCGGCTAGACTAGCAAAAATATTTCCTCAGGCAAACCCAAATTGTTGGAAGTGCCAGAATAAAACTGGCACTTACTACCATGTGTGGTGGACATGCCCCAAAATTAAAAATATTGGATGGGAATTAAAAATTGGATTGAAGATGTGATGAAGTGTGAGCTGGAGTGGAAACCAGAACTGTTCCTACTTGGAATGATAAAGAAACCTCCCCCAAAAGACAAATACCTGATTGCACACCTGTTAACAGTGGCTCAATTGTTCTAGCTCAAAAATGGAAAGAACCTTCAATTCCGTCTATACAAGTAGTAATAAAGAAAATGTATGAATGTGTAGAATTGGAGAGATTAACTCTCAAACTAAATGGAAAAGAATATTCAGATTACTATAAGGCATGGGAATTGTGGTACAATTGGGTGGAATATAAAAACGGAGGGAATGGGAATGTTGGAAAATAAGGCACTATTTGAGACATAATAAAATTATAGAAAACAGGAGATAACAGATAACAGGTTATGTAATAATTTGGAAAATGAAACAAGGGAAAGCTCCAAAAGAGGCCAAACCAAGCGAACGTTATTTGAAGAAATATTTATGACTATGTATGATTAACATTACATGGGAAAATGCATACTTGATCTGTAACTAAAAAAGAAATGATAATGTGTGATGTATTTATGTTACGTGTGACTGTAAGTCTGTATGGTGTGTTTTTTTTTAATTGTAAATAAACTTTTAAAAAAA
>CM019148.1:141700512-141711905 GCA_009733165.1 Naja naja
CATCTTTCATTATATGGGATAGAAAAATGAATTTCTGTTCCAAAATATTGTATCATTGTATCATACAAGGACATACAGGACTTTCAGGGGTACAGAATTATTTCTAAGTTGATGGTAACTTGACTGCTCCTAGATATAATATTTCCAATTGGAAACTAATGTTGCCTACTTGAAGTTTAACAACAGTAAATGGATTGTATTTGGAAGCACTTGGTAGATTGAAATCAGTTGACAGGGAAGCAAGAGGGGTGAGGAAGCCTGAATCAAATTGGAATCAGAAATAGGACAGTATGTTAAAAATAACCATTTGCCACGGCAATGTTATTCACTGCAATGGGTATTGTGTGGCAGCTGTCAATACAGAAACTGAGCAGGACTCCAAGTTACATACAGAAGTTACATGCAGATTTTCAAAAATAGTACCTGTCAACTCTGAAGCGAACCTGGCTGAAGTTATCTTATGCTGCCTCATAGTTGCCACGAAGCCTGAGAGAGGGAAGTGAGAGAGGAAAGTAGATAGCCCAGCTAACAGTCAAAATAAAAAGTTTTCCTTTGGGAACCAAGGTCATCATAACAGGTGTCTGGTGAAGGAGGAGAGGAGCTGCCACCTGGGGGGGGGGAGCTTTACTCTTTCAATTAGGTGAAAACTGCAGGAATATTTAGAGTTGGTTTTCACCAGCTGTGCCGATATGATGCATCCAATAAACATGCTCTTTGAGGAATTTACCTGCCTCAGAGTTTTGCTTTGGATGAGTGCATTACTCAGAATGCTGTCAGTACCTTTAGTCATGTTCATTGTGAACCTATTTCAAGGAAAAGCTCCATACCAAATTAAAACTATAATTAAAAGGGCCTTGGTGGCTCAGGCTGTTAAATGCCTGCATTTAAAGTTCCAGCTGCCTACAATTACAGGCTCGAATCCCAGACTCAAGGTTGACTCAGCCTTCCATCCTCTCAGGGTAGGTAAATTGAGGACCCAAGATTGTTGGGGGCAATAAGCTGACTTTGTAAAAATGCCGCTTAGTAATAAGCAGGCATATACAATGGAATGAAGGCTATTGCTGAGCACACTGGGTTGTATCCCAAAAATTGTAAGCAGCCTGAGTCTTGAGGAAAGTGACATATAAATGTAATTTTAAAAAAAACGTAAAATAAAGATTTCCCTATCAGTTGTGTCCAACAGGATGCAGTGCTCATCTCTGTTTCTTGGCTGAGGCCAGCATTGCCTGAAGATGCTTCTTTGGTCATGTGACCAGCATGGCTATACACCAAAGTACACATAGATTGCTGTTACCTTCCCACAAAGGGATACCTATTAATCTACTCATTTACATGCTTTCAAACCACTAGGTGGCCAAGGGCTGAGGCAGGGAATGGGAGCTTACCCCATTGCAGGGCTCTTGGGTCTCATACCTGGGCTGTCAGCTTTTCAGCTGACAAGCTCGTATCTTTAAATGCTAAGTCATTGTTGCTCCCCCCTAAATATATATATATATATATATATATATATATATATATATATATATCACTTTTTATATGACATTTTAAATGACAATGTATAATTGTCTATCAGTGGATAGACAATATAACAGTTTTTGAACTTATTTTTCAGCTGAAAGTTCAAAAATGTTGCTTTGACTTACACCATTTCTTTGTTTTTATTAATCTCACACCCTTGTTTTAAAATACTACTGAAAAAACTGCAACTGACAGCCCTTTTTATCTATGTTTTCTGAGATCATCCCTATAATTATGATATCCCTTATGACCAGCTTCTAATTCATGGAAGATCCAAGAATCAAAGACTTCAGGCTTTTTTTTCACATTAAATGACCAATTTTTAGTTACCAGAGTGATATCACATCCTCTTGATGGTATTGCCTTAGAAGGGAAAATGCTACCCAAGTAAAAGAGCAATGGAGCTATTTGCAGTCATCAAAATATTCCCTGCATTTATCATCCCTGGTTGAATTTGCATGTAATAGGGCCTCTTGATTTGCTTCCCCAAAAGCTTCTCGCTTCAGAGGTGATGTAATGTTCCTCATCAAAGCAAGGCAAAGCAAACAGACAATGCCACACACCTTTAATGAAACATACCACATTACCTAGAAATCTCCTGGATCTCCTACTAAAGAGGCTAAGAAGAACAGTTGCAGGAATTGGACATGTCTAGTTTAATGTGGAGGTGGGGAGAGAAGGCTAGGGGGTGACATGATAGCAGTCTTCCAATATCTAAGGGACTGCCCCAAAGAAGATGGGACAACCTATTCTCCAAAACAGCTGAAGCAGGACAAGAAGCAATGGATGGAAAGTAATCAAGGAGAGAAACAACCTAGAACTAAGGAGGAATTTCCATGCTTAGAACAATTAATCAGTGGAATGACTTTCCTCCAGAAGTCATGGGTGCTCCAACAATGCAGGTTTTTAAGAAGGGATTGGAGAATCACTTGTCTGAAATAGTGTAGTGCTTCCTGCCTGAGCAGGGTGTTGGACTAGAAGACTTCCAAGATTCCTTCCAATTCTGTTATTCCTATCTAAGACTTGCAAAAGCCAGAAGAAGCTTTGTAAGAGGTGCTCAGTCACTGGAGAAAGTTAAACAAAGTGCTCTCCATCAGTACCAAAGCCACACTCAGAGGCAGCCAACTAAAACATTCTCTGGAGGTGCCCCTCAAAGCCAAAAGAAATTTCTGCATAGGTTGTTCTGAGATGGAGCTGCAAAGCAAGGTAGATAATTTGCTTTTCATGAAGCAGTTTCAATGCCTTGATCTATCAAAGCAAAACACCCACCTCTACAGTCATAACATATCATGCTAAACTATGATTGACCAATCATTCTTATCCCATTGAGAGTCCTGGAATAGATCCTCTCCTTCCTTTCTTCTCTTATCATGTGCCCACAAGAAGAATGTTTTTAATGTTCTGTTTGCTGATATCTATGGCAGATGAACAATTATGGACACATTTTCCTTTGATGAAGAGAAAGCTTCATTTCCAAACAAAACATTGGCCCATTGGACTCTGGTCCTTGTGCTGGAAAGGAAAGCTGGTTATTAATCATGTTGTCTGAAAGTATCTCTTAGGGCTACAGTGATAGCTGTTCAATTACAGTCAACAGCTAAAGGATCCAGGGCACAGATGCCACCAAATCAGAGAAGAACTACCAGAGCTCCACAGTTGATAATAGCTGCAGTAATCTTTTTCGGATGTTGAAAACAGAGCCTGACATTAATGAGTGTCTATAATTCCAGCATACATTTAATTTATGCCAAAGCTGGAAAAATCAAACAGAAGAATGAGATGATTAAGATGCAACAGGAGCCACTAACCCACCAACGTCCCCCGAAACTCCACCCAAACAAGCCCATTCATTTCATCTCAGCATGGCAGAACAATTTAATTATTAGTCTGGCTAATACTAATGACTCCATTTTCAGAAGAAATAATAGTTGTAAGTGACCAGCTGGGAAACAGATCCTGAAGCCTTTAATTAAGATGCCATTAAAGTGTTGACACTTCTGGTCAATTATATTATTGACAAGGAGAAATATTCAAGCGTGCACAGTAGAAGTAAGTAGGACCAATTGCGGTAATCTGTCTTGGGTAGGAAGATCTGGAGCAGAAGGAAGACATTATGTATGTCATATCAAGGGATATGAAGTCAAGAATGGGCACATTCTGATTTAATATCTTCCCATAAGAATTAACATTAGTGGTCAAGGCTATCCAATCAGTGGTGGGATTCAAATTTTTTTACTACCGGTTCTGTGGGCGTGGCTTGGTGGGCGTGGCAGGGGAAGGATACTGTAAAATCTCCAGTCAGAGGTGGGATTTGCTGGTTCCTCAAACTATTCAAAAATTCAGCTACAGGTTCTCCAGAACTGGTCAGAACCTGCTGAATACCACCTCTGTATCCAATCCAATGAATCACTGCATTAGCATAACTTTAGACAGAGGTCCAGAGATTTTATGAATCTGATACACAATCCTATAGTTAGAAGTAAATAATTTGACTACTGTGGTGGAGCATCCTTCCCCAAAATTTAGTGCAACCACTAGGATCAATACAACTGTGGGCTTTACAGACACAGTGGTTTTGTGGACCAGCAATGGTGAGGGAGAGGGGAGGGTTCCGTGTGAGCGGTGGATGAGCATGCATTTATGCACAGCTCCTATTGTGCAAGCAGCAGGCATGCACGCACGCTTGCTTGCACAAATGGAACTTCAAGCACACACATGCCCACCATTTGCACAAGTGCAACTGCATGTGTGCTCTTTCCCTTCGCTTGCACAGCATGGTTCTGAATGGGCTATGGGCCAGTATTTATTTATTTATTTATTTGTTTGGATTTATATGCCACCCTATCTTCCAAAGGACTCAAGGCGGCTCACAACAATAAAAAACATACAGTACAAAAATTTAAAATTATTAAAAAATTATTGAATAAAGATCCCAAACAATTATCTAAAACCCACAACAATCAATATACTATAAAAACCAATAAAAAGTATCAGCTTACAGCCCAGGGATTGGGGACTGCTGGTCTAACACAAAGGATAGTGAAGGCTTATCAGATAGATATTGACCACATCCCTTGTTATATGATCAAAGATCACCTGTTTATTCATTCATCTTCCATGTAAAATCCTTTTGTGGAATTTGTTAGCAATGAGAAGGATGGCAGGTCAAACCTCCCAGAAACTTGCTTCCTCTTTTTTTGTTAAATTACAGGGAAGTAGGTGTTTTTCCCTGTGCTTTAAAAAACAACAACAACAACAACAGCTGGTGTAACAAAGCACTGCATGGGCAGTTCCTTGAAAAGATCCAAGGAAAAGTAGATAAGGAAAACACCTGGTTATGGCTGACCAACGGAACATTGAAGAAAGAAACAGAAGGCCTGATTCTTGCAGCCCAAGAACCAGCCATCAGAACGAACGCAATCAAAGCCAGAATAGAAAAATCTGCTGATGACCCCAAATGCAGACTCTGCAAAGAAGCAGACGAAACCATCGATCACATACTGACTACAAGACAATCGCTCAGACTGACTACAAACAATGTCACAACACAGTCACTCAGAAGGTCCATTGGAACTTGTGTCGCAACTACCATCTGCCTGTAGCAAAGAACTGGTGGGATCATAAGCCTGAAAATGTGGTTGAAAATGAGCATGCAAAACTACTGTCGGACTTCCTACAGACTGATAAAGTTTTGGAACACTATACCCTGGATATCATGATTGTGGAGAAGAAAAAAGTGTGGATCGTCGACATTGCCATACCTGGTGACAGCAGAATTGATGAGAAACAACTTGAAAAAAACACCAGATATCAGGACTTGAGAATCGAACTGCAGAGACTCTGGCATAAACCAGTGCAGGTGGTTCCAGTGGTACTCGGCACACTGGGTGCTGTGCCTAAAGACCTTGGCAAGCACTTAAAAACAATTGGCACTGACAAAATCACCATTGGTCAGCTGCAGAAGGCCACCTTACTGGGATCTGCTCGCATAATCCGCCGATACATCACACAGTCCTAAACGTTTGGGAAGTGTTCAACTAGTGATTTGTGATATGAAACCCAGCTTAGTTATCTCGTTTGCTGTGTATACTGTCATTTTTTGTGTCAAATAATAATAATAATAAGTTCAGTGTGTTAGGATTTTTTCCCCTATCACTTAAAGTAGAAGGCTTTATCCCCAACTACCAAATAGCCTCTCTGGTTGTGCCTCTTACCTTCATTTGTGACTGAGTAAGTGAGAGAAAAAAGATGAGAGACAGCATAGTCTGGCCCTGGATTATGGAAAGAGGAAGAGATTGAAGATAGCCATCTCTAGAATTTCCAAGGGCGTATCTATTAGGATAGGGCAGGGGTGTCAAACTCGCAGCCCGTGGGCCAGATGCATCATGTGCTGGTCCCACACCACATGGTTTAACAAAAGGGGGAAAAGTCCTAATACGCCATGTGACACCGTTGTGATGACGCAAGTTTGACACCCCTGAGATAGAGTAACATAGGTTTAGTCTAACAAGATTTTGTCTATAGCAGAATGTATACAAATAAAGAACTGAACTTTGCGCTGGATAGTTTTATGTTGTTCTTGGACTAGGCCTGAGACAATACGAGATCTGTTTTCACTTTAGTTTTCTGCCAGGAATCAACTATTAGGCCTTTGATTCTAGACAAACAAGATTGGTGTTAGTGCAGCAAAACACATTTTGGAACTAACAACAGTTTTATTGGAATGTGCATTTGTGTGTGTATGTGTGTATGTTGTTTATCTTAAAGGAAATAGCAAGATGGGTAAATATGTAGGTAACTACACATATGCATACACAATCACAGTTGGGGGTAGACTTGAAGACCTTTTACTGCCTGATAGATCAATGATTTATCATATCTTGAATCCAGTTCTGTGTCTGCAGATGCTACATCCATAAACTTTGAAGCTGAAGCACATGAAAACCATCAACAATCAAGGTTTTGTTTCAAGAAAGAAGACACTGTCTTGCATCTGCTTTCCTAAGATATCTTAATGTTCTTCTCCTCTCAGCATGTGCTGGGTTTTTTTTCTCTCCCTCTTTTTTTTTTATTCTCCAGCATCATGTATTAGATTTGTGTATATTTATGCATAAGAGGCTGTAGATTTTGTATTCCGGGTAGACATTAAGTCAGTCCAATGAAGTAATGAGTGTTAAACTGGCACGAAAAATGCCAATAAGTCTACAGTTACTCCACATTTGAGGAAAGGAAGAATAGTGTGTGTTAGTACGACGGTGGAGGAAAATTACAAGACATTGTTCGCTTTTATCATATTCAGTTTCTAAGCAGCAGGCTGTGGTGAACCAAAAAGGTATTTTAATGGGATGTCCTCAACCTGTGTCTTATGGACACTTAGTAGAAAAAACAAGGCTATTTTGGAAAGGTCACAGAGTTGGCATTATGCTTTCTATATTTTTCATATACTTTACTGTGAACCCAATCATATACTGTAAGCCACAGAGAGAGAGAGACATAAACATACTGTAGAGTCATATTAAAGCGTTTGCTCCCCAGGCAGTCTACAGTTCTTTCTAAAATCAGATCTCTTCATCCTCAACCAGTGTGTCAACATGTGAGCTGGAGCCCCTTCATAGAGTTGCAGTTTTAATCCACTTTGTAGAGAAAACTTCATTCCAAACTAGGCAAAGCAGTGAGGATTTAGATTGTAAAGCTGGATACTTAACAAACAGGAAACTATGACAGATGAAAGAGCAAATCTCATCCATGTGCATAAACACACCCTGAGCTTAGCAGATGATCCATTCTCCCAGAATCAAAGCAAATCTACAGTTGTTTAAAGCACAAAGCCACACACACACCTGTGGATAGGAACAATCTGATTTTCCCATTGTACGTGTGTATTGATTTTTGATTGCAGGGGTTATTCTGCAGATGAAAAGCTTGCAAGCATACCGTGAACCACTTCATTTGAAAATTAGCACTTTATAAAACAGAGCCACATTCCCAAAGTAGGCTAAACCCACTGAAATAAATTGGTCCACTTGTTAAATATTTTATAGTAACGTTCTTATTGATTAAAAAAAAGAATGGAAAGGAGGCACTTGACGGTCCTGTAGATTTATCGGAAAATGCCTGCTGATGTAGCAATCGCAAGAGTATTTTGCTTAGATTTTATTTAATTGGCATATAAATGTGAACTTATTTAATTTTCGTTTTCTAACAAACTGGAAAATTCTAACCAATGGATCTATCCCAGCAGGTTCTAAGAAGTTGGACAATTAATTCTCAAAGATGGCTTAATTGTTTATTATTTATTTATTTATTTATTTATTTATTTATTTATTTATTTATTTATTGGATTTCTAACCCGCCCCAGCTCCTGAAGGACTCGGGGCAGCATACAATCATAAAATGATACAGATATACAATCAAAAAAATATTAAATAAGAAACCCAATTAAAAGCTAAAAATAATAAAACCGTCCTCTAAAAACTCCCCTACCCACCCTCAGCCCAGGTCAGCATGTTGGAACAACCAGGTTTTGAGGCCCCGGTGGAAGGAGCAGAGGTCAGGGGCCACCCGAAGGGGGAGCTGGTTCCAAAGGGTGGGTGCTCCCACAGAGAAGGCCCTACCCCTAGGGGTCACCAGCCGACATTGTCTGGCTGACGGAACCCTAAGGAGGCCCACTCTGTAAGAGCACACAGGATGATGGGAAACAGTTGCTGGCAGCAGGGTCTCCCATAAATATCCCGGTCCTAAGCCATGAAGGGCTTTGTAGGTAAACACCAGCACCTTAAATCTCACCCAGAGGGCAACCAATAACCAGTGCAGCTCACGCAGGAGGGGTGTAACATGGAAGTATCGGGACACTCCCATCACAACCCGCGCCGCTGAATTCTGGACAAGTTGAAGCCTCCAGTTGGTCCTCAAGGGCAGCCCCATGTACAGACCATTGCAGTAGTCCAAATGGGAGATGACGAGTGCATGAGTGACTGTACATAGGGCATCTCGATCCAGGTAGGGGCACAACTGGCGCACCAGGCGAACCTGGTCAAATGCCCCCCTGGCCACGGCTCCCACCTGCTCCTCTAAACTGAGCCGTGCATCCAGGAGGATGCCCAAGTTGTGCGCCCTATCTACAGGGGGTAACACCTCCCCCCCCTAACTAGAGGTGGAATATCCTGGACAACTTGAGATGCTGGTATATAAAGCCATTCGGTCTTGGCCGGGTTGAGCTGGAGCCTGCTCCTCCCCATCCAGACCTGCACCGCCTCCAGGCACCTGGACATCACGTCAAGGGCATCACTGGGTTGATTAGGGGTGGAGATAAAAACCTGGGTATCATCAGCATACTGATGATACCTCACCCCAAAACCATGGATGATCTCACCCAACGGCTTCATATAGATGTTGAACAAAAGGGGTGAAAGAACCGACCCCTGAGGCACCCCACAAAGGAGGGACCTCAGGGCCAATTCCTGGCCCCCCATCACCACCATCTGCATACAGCCCGAGAGGTAGGAGGAGAACCACTGCAGAACAGTGCCTCCCACTCCCAGCCCCTTGAGCCATCGCAGTAGGATACCATGCTCAATGGTTTCAAAAGCTGCCGAGAGATCTAACAGGACTAGGACAGAGGAATGACCCCTGTCCCGTGCCCTCCAGAGATCATCCACCAGTGCGACCAATGCCATCTCCGTGCTATACCCGGGCCTGAAGCCCGATTGGTGAGGGTCTAGGTAATTGGTTTCTTCTAGGAACACCGGGAGCTGCCGAGCTACCACGCTTTCAACAACCTTCACTACAAAGTGAAGGTTGGAGACTGGACGAAAGTTGTTTAAATTAGCTGGGTCCAAGGCAGGCTTCTTGAAGAGGGGCCTCACCACCGCCCCCTTCAAGGTGCCTGGGAAAGATCCCTCACTCAAAGAAGCATTAATTACTGCCTGGAGCCAGCCTCGTGTAATCTCCCGGGCAGCATACACCAGCCAGGAGGAGTACGGGTCCAATAAACCCGTGTTGGGGAGGGTTTGCATATAGGTAACCCTTACAACTATGATTGAACCTCAAATTTCTGTTGTTAAGAGACAGTTGTTAAGTGACTTTTGCCTCATTTTGTAACCTTTCTTGCCACAATTCTTAAGTGAACCACTGCAGTTGTTAAATTGGTAACATTGTTGTTAAGTGAATCGGCTTCCCCATTGACTTTGCTTGTCAGAAGGTCATAAAAGATGATCGCGATGACCCTGTGACACTGCAACCATCATAAATATGAGTCAGTTGCCAAGTGTCTGAATTTTGATCGCGTGACCATGGGATGATGTAATAGTCACAAGTGCAAAAACTGGTCTTAAGTCATTTTTTTCAATGCTGTTGTAACTTTGAATGGTCAACAAATAATCTGTTCTAAGTCAAAGACTATCTATACTGCAGAGGGTTGATTCCTATGGCCTCTTCCAGTTCCACATGCAATTTCATATTTCTAGGAATTACAAAGTCAGAGCATTGAAGTTCGCAATACTGCTTGCCAAATTAAAATAATGGCACATTAGAGAAACATC
Source organism: Naja naja (assembly GCA_009733165.1). NCBI lineage: Eukaryota > Metazoa > Chordata > Lepidosauria > Squamata > Elapidae > Naja > Naja naja. Next base: position 141,710,571 of record CM019148.1, read on the forward strand.
TGCCCAAATGCATACTGGTCATGAAACTGCATTACCTTGAGGAAACTGAGGTAACTTATGCAAATTTATAAATAAATATGCTTGGAGAATGCATGTTTGGAATAATTTCTAAACAGCATTATGGAGTTAAACATCAATGTTTTTTTTAAAAATCAATTTGGGTGAGTTCTCAAAAATGATATCATCTAAATATGATCGATTCTCACTGTTGAGAATATTAGAGAACATGTTGACATCTGAATATTAGAGAACATGTCACCATCATTTCTATTATAAAACTGGTCTTTATAATAGGATTGTTGATGGCACTAAAGGGGTATCATTTGTCCTTCCTGAAACAGAAATCCACTTAAAATGTTTTCTTGTACAAGAACTGGGAGTAGTATAATGAATAAATTAATATTGACACTAATTGAATGGTCTCACTGAGATTAAAATGGTCTCTCAGTTTTAGTACTGAATGAATCTATCAATCCAGATGCTACTAAAACTCTCGTCATGACCTTTGCTGGGCAAAATGGGGCATCATAAGGCAACAATTTTTGAATCAAAATACCTCAAATGGGCTAGCTTACATGTGTCCAAAAGCTGGGGCCCATGACTCATGAGGGACTGATATTTGAGAAAGTTGGTTGCTTCAATGTTACTGGCAGCTGCTAACTGCTGGGACAATAGCAATCATTTTCAACCTACTATGATGGCTTCCCCTGCAGTCTCGCAATCCCTTGCTCCCAACCCCACCCAGCAGCAAGGAATTGTCTCACCCGGTGGTTTTAAAAGCCATTTTAAACTGCATGAAGAGCAGCCTTCCTCCTATGCTTCTTCACAGAAACCTTGAGAGTGGCTTGGGATGAATGAGGAGACAAGACAAGATGGAGATAAAGGGAAAATAAACTAGAGAATCGTGGCAAGCGATTATATGTGAGTTCCTCAACATGACAATATCCACCTCAGGAACAAGATTTCAAAAGAATGAGACTAAATGCACAAGGGCACCCAAATTTTGGAGGAGAGAAAAGGAGGGAGGGAGGGAGGAGTATTCCACCCAGATTCCCTAAGGAAACTGAATGGGGAAGCTGGTAGGAAGTTGGAAGTATCTCCCTGCTTTCCTACTTGTGGTCATTCTGTTTCTCTGTTTAGGTAAGGAAATACCTTTGAAATGATGACACAGTGGGACATGGGTTGTCTAGTTATTGATAAGTATGTAGTGGCACAAACAAATGGACAATATCATATGAGTTTATTTCCATTAGTTAAATGGAATTTCCTATCTATCTCTGCATTGCAGCCAAACACACACACACACACACACACACACACACACAGGGGAGGAGG
>CM019148.1:141712905-141916570 GCA_009733165.1 Naja naja
ATGCGGAAAATCCTGCACTCTGATTGGCTGGCAACTGCGGCTGCTGGCTATAAGTAGCAGCCGCAGCCCAGCCAAATCGGGTCCGTTATGAGCTGTAGTCAGTAATAAACTCTTCACTGACGCACTCATGTCTTGACTCCTTCATGCAAACTTAACAGTTGTCACCAGAAAGGGGGCATTGCTTTTCTATCATTCTTGAATTGATCTTTCATCCTTGCAAGCTGCCTGGAATGATTGAGTGTGTTCTTAAATAAAAATAAGATAATAACTTTAAAATAGTTCTGAATTGGGCTTTCTGCTTGTCCAAAATGGTGTTTGTCATGGGTCAATCTGATGCCTCTGGAGTATTCAAAACTAAGAAATAAACACATTAACTGTTCTGCTGCAGCTTGCATTTGAAGCCTGCTGCTAATGGTTTGTGGGAATGGCCTTGACAGATAAGGGAAGAGATGCCACCTAGGAAATGATTAGATAAAAGAAGAGGGAGAACCCACAACTGAATAATGGGCAGAGAAAGAAGAAATTTAGAAAAGATCCTATTTTATCAGGTGGTTAAAAGAGACAGTGGGAAATTTGCACTTTCAGAGTTGCAAGATTATGTTAATGTAGTCTTACAATAAAGTTGAATTTAGTCATCTGATTGTGTTTCCTGTCTGACTACTTAGAAGGCTGTCAGATGTCCTTGTTGAGTTTCCAGACCAGCTCTTGAGCGGCCCATTCCCCATGTATACACCCAATCTTCTTTCAAAGCTCCCCTGTTAGTGGTCACTATGTAATGTGGAAGTTGTTTCTACAGGTTAATTAGGAGTGCCTGAAAATGTGCTTCTCTCTGACTCTTCTGTATTTCTTTCCAATCAGTTTCATTAGTATTTTGAAAGAAGAGATGAAACAACTCTTGTTTTTGTTCACTTTCTTTGTGACAAACAATGGTGTTTTCCTCAGCCATCTGTTCTCCCAGCTAAAGATCGTTCTGGTAAGAAAAGTGTTTGAACCCTCTAATAAGTTTGATTCTGTATTTTTTTTCCAATTTTTTTTATCCTTTTCCAAATATGGTCAGCAGAAATGTAGCCAGCATTCAAGATGCAGATATATCATACATTTATAGAACAATCGTTATACTAAAAGACGGTGTGGTGACTCAGGTTAAGACATTGGGCTTGTTGTTTGAAAAACTGGCAGCCTCAGTTCAGAATCGAGTGCCACACAATGGGGTGGGCTCCTGTTCTCTCCCCAGCTCCTGCCCACTTAGCTGTTCAAAAGCATGCAAATGCAAATAGATAAATAGGTACCATACATTAAATTATTGTATTTTATTCCAATTTCATTTAAACTGTATTTTGTTTCATTTAAATCATATTTTATTCCAATTTCATTTTAAATTGTATTTTAGCCAATTCCATTTTAAATTGTTTTATCAGATTTTAGTAATAAGTTGTGTCTGGAACTCTGCACTTTGATATGGCCCAAGGGCTAATCCAGAGGTGGTATTCAGCAGGTTCTGACCAGTTCTGGAGAACCGGTAGCGGAAATTTTGAGTAGTTTGGAGAACCAGCAAATACCACCTCTGACTGGCCCCGCCCCCATCTGTTCTCTGCCTCCCAAGTCCCAACCTATCGGGTAGATCTTCTTTTGTTGCCCTGCACAGGAGAACGGAGCTGGAAAGCAGGTTAGTGGGGTGGGGAGGGAATGGGATTTTGCAGTAACCTTCCCCCAGGAATGGGAAGGGAATGGGGATTTTACAGTATCCTTCCCCTGCCATGCCCACAAAGCCACACCATGGCCACCAAGCCATGCTCACAGAACCGGTAGTAAAAAATTGAATCCCACCACTGGGCTAATCAATAAAGTGAAGGGAAAATAGGTACCACGTCAGTGGGAAGTTAACAGCGCTCTGTGATATCACGATGGTGACATGACCATGGAAATGTCTGGACATCACTGAGTCAATGGCCTTGAAATGGAGATGAGCACAGCCGCCTGTCAGCAATGACAAGCAGAGTAAAATCTGCAGGGACTCCTTACTTTACCTTATAATCTACAAGAGCATCATGAAGTTTGCTTTTAGGTGATTTGTTTTATTATAATGCCTTGTTTATTCAAAGTGCAGGTACCAGAGAGGAATTAAACTCCACCATTGTAGGATAAAATGTGCAAATACATGCTGAAACATAACTTTTTAAGTCATTTTAATATAGACACTTTCAGAAGACAGTAAGATGCACAGTGTCAATTTTGAGGATAAAGTATTTAAAGCTCATAGAAGTTACTTTGTCAGTACTTTGATATGAAATGATTTTCTTTATTTTTTTATATTAGTAGCATCAATATTTTGAGAATGAGTCTAAAAAGCTTCAAGTACATTGAGCTCACCAGGCCAACACAGAGAAAAGGAGAAAGACAATTATCTATTTTTTTTCTTTTCATAGAGAGATCCTGTTGCTAAGGAACCATTTCCTTTTATTTCTTTGCAGATTTTCTAACACAGGGCCTCTCAGATAGTAAGAACCAAATGTGGTATCATATAATGTAAAATGATGCTCTATTACCTGGAAACTGGAATTTTAATAACACACCTGAGGGATTGAATACTTGCAACACGGGATGAAAAGAACAAAACCAGTGAACCAGTGCATGTGGGTGCAAGCACTAAATCACATTATTTCCTATCCTTTCTCTTCATCTCCGAGCCTACTACTAGTTGTTCTCAAATAGTAGAATGTACCAATAATTAATTAGCAGTCATCATCACAGTTGTTTTTTTAATTGAATCAGCAGGAAAGCTAAAATAAATGTATAAGCAAACAATTCAAAAATGTTGTACAGCATTTGGTTAATGAGTTTATATTTTACAGCTTAAGTTGCCTGGTACTGTAGAGGTACATATGAATAGCCTTGAGGAAGGTATGCAGGAACAGTCAAGGTAAAATAAGATACCGCTCAGTCCTGAGCAAGTGATAAGTAGGAGAAAGAAGCTAAGATTAACCCCATCTTGAACCTATTTGATAGAAGAAGAAGCAGAGTGAAATTCTGGTAGAGTTTCTGATAATAATTCTCCCAGTCCACAGCAGAGATTGATATATCAAATGCAGATCTTCGTTCCTTTAGAACACCTGCTACAGCATGCCAAAATATTACTGAGTTATGACTTTGGCAGCCAACTCAAGTTCTGACCAGATTGAAATGGCAAAAGAAGAGCCTTGGTGGTGCAGGCTGTTAAATGCCTGGCACTTAAGTTCCAGCTTCCTGCAATTAGTGCAGGCTCGAATCCCACCAGGCTCAAGGTTGACTCAGCCTTCCGTCCTCTCAGGGTAAATTGAGGACCCAAGATTGTTGGGGGCAATAAGCTGACTTTGTAAAATGCCGCTTGGGGGCCAAAAGCCCTAGTAATAAGCAGGCATATACAATGGAATGAAGGCTATTGCTGAGCGCATTGGGTTGCGCTCCAAAGATTGTAAACCGCCCTGAGTCTCCGGAGAAGGGCAGCAAATAAATGCAATTAAGAAAAAACTTTTTTCTTTAATTTTATAATTTTTTAATATTTTCTTATTGTGTGCAACATCTCAGCTTGTATATGAGCAGTAGGATTCCTCTTCATGGCTGCCTGGTAGAGTTTCTGATAAATGCTGATATTATTCCTTGGAACAATAAAGTGGCTTCCCTTAACAGAATAACAGCATAAGAATAGAATAGAATTCTTTATTGGCCAAGTGTGATTGGACACACAAGAAATTTGTCTCTGGTACATAAGCTCTCAGTGTACAGACAAGCAATAAGTAATAAATCATGATCATAATCATAAAATACAATCATCATAAATCATAAGGTACAATACTTAGTGCTGGACATAGGATACAATAGCAATCAACATAAATCATAACTGGATATTAAATAGAAACAACATAACCACATGATACAAACAAATCATAAGATAGAAAGATAATAAATGGAAACAATCAACATAAATCATAAGATACAAACAACAAAGTTATACTCATAAGAAGCTAAGGAAATAGAAATAGGAAAGATGAGAAGGATAATAACAATACAGCTCTACTAGATGGTTTGACATCAGGGGTGGGATTCTATCAGTTCTGACCGGTTCTATAGAACCCCTTGTTAACTTTCTAAGCAGTTTCAAGAACTGGTAGCTAGAAGAAATCACCTTTTTTTTTCACCCTTATTACATTCTTGGGAGTATGCCGAAGGAGGTTTTTTTTCTTTCTTAAGATACTTTCTTAAAGGGGAAAGATTGTTTTAAGCTTTTTACACAGCTGTTCAGAGGAAATACTCCCCTAGAAATACTTCCAGCCAGCATGCAATGATCAGCACTTTGAAGAAATAATTGAATAACGAAGCAGAGCTGCGGAAAGAAGCTTTTTAATGACAAGGAACCAAGATGAGTGACATTCAGCAAGGCTTCTTGGCTAGCTAGAAAGATTGACATTCAAACATGAGTTTACATACCCTTTCTGAGTTTTGGTCTAAAACTGGTTTTTGGTGAAGTTTAATTCAGTGCTTGGTGACATTTAACCCTGTGTTTATTGATGAGATAATTTTCCCTATTCAGCTTTGTTTGAAAGGAAAAAAGTTAATCTCTGTTCCTGAAAAGAAACTGGGTTGAGAAATCTGGCTAGTTCCTGTGTCTATTTGTTCTGGTAACTGGTTTAACAAGCAACAGCTACTGTTGTGATTTAATTATTAAATTATTATTAAGTATTGTGTCTGAATTTTATCCTGCCTCATGGTTTCTTTTTCTATCTGGGAGGGGGTCTTCCTTCACTGCTTTAGTGGTATCTGGCACTGTCCTTTGGGATGTACTTCCAAGAGGCAGGATGCAAGCTTGGCACTGATTTTTTTTACTGCCTTTCTGGGGGGGCATGTGACCTTTCCTTAAACCTGGATGATTTCCTTAGGATATCTTGTGAGGTGAGTGAGACCAGATTGTATCTTTAAGTGGTGCAAATGGATCTAAGGATTGCTTTTCCTTGGTGTGCTCTTTCTGGAGAGCTTAAACGACCTCTCTGCTAAAGGGTTTCACTTTATGAGCAAGAGTTGGCTGCTGATAGTTATCATTGCATTTTAACTATTTTAATTCCCCATTCCTTTTAACCGGTTGTTAAAAATTTTGAATTCCACCCCTGTTTGACATGCCAGGGTATAAGACAGTGTTGTGGGAATTAGTTGTTTAGCAGAGTGATAGGGGGAGAAAAACTGTCTTTGTGTCTGGTTGTTTTGGTGTGCAATGCCCTGCATTGTCGTCTTGAGGAAGAAGTTGAAACAGTTTGTGTCCAGGATGTGAGAATTAGAAGGGACCTGGGAGGTCATCTAGTCCAGCCTCCTGCTCAAGCAGGAGACCCTATACCATTTCAGACAAACAGCTGTCCAATCTCTTGTTAAAAACCTCCAGTGTTGAAGCACCCAAAAATTCTGGAGGCAAGTTGTTCCACTGATTAATTGTTCTAACTATCGGGAAATTTCTCCTTAGTTCTAGGTTTAGTCTTGCCTTGATTAGTTTCCACCTATTGCTTCTTGTCCTGCCCTCAGGTGCTTTGGGGAATAGGTTGGCGCCCTCTTCTTTGTGGGAGCCTCTCAAATATTGGAACACTGCTATCATATCACCCCCGGTCCTTCTTTTTATTAGACTAAACATACCCAATTCCCGCAACCGTTCTTCATATATTTTAGCTTCTGGTCTCCTAATCATTTTTGTTGCTCTTCTCTCCAGTCTTTCTACAGTTTCACCATCCTTTTTTTTATATTGTGGCAACCAAAACTGGATGCAATATCCCAAGTGTGGTGTTATGAAGTGGTATTAACAGTTCACATGATCTTAATTCTATCCCTCTGTTAATGCAGCCTAGAATTGTTGGCTTCTTTGGCAACTGCAGCACATTGTTTCTTGATGTGGCCTGCCTCAAAAGGCTAATAATAACTTTTGTTTTCCCCAATCATATTCTAGTTAGATTTACTTAGCAGATTAAGCCATAGATAGCAGTTTGTGTTTCTACTGAGGGATGACATTCAAAGTGGAACTAAGCTCTGAAGGTGGGCTTACCTAGAACCTTCACCTTCTCCTTTTGTTGCTGTGGCCTATCTCCTGCTTTCTGGAAAGATGGAAGGGCTATCTCTGTGCAAGTGTAAAAAAATAAGAACAAATGAACAGAACAAACAGATTGAAAGTGGGCTAAGAGAGCTAGACTCACTGATGGAGAGAAATATACTATGGACTTCTCAAACCCAGGAATCAGCTCTCTTTTAGTACCCCCAATATGGAACAGAAAGTATATTTTATTGATTGATTGATTGATTTGATTTGTCAATCACTTACAAAATAATAGGTATAAGTATAAACATGAGTAAGAATACAGAAAATAGGTACAAATAAATGGGGATAATAGGACAGGGATGAGAGGCACAATGGTGCGCTTATGCACGCCCCTTACAGACCTCTTAGGAATGAGGTGAGGTCAATAGTGGATAGTTTGAGGTTAAAGGAGTGGGGGTTAGAGGATGTAACAACAGAGTCAGTGCATTCCAGGCATTGACCACTCTGTTGCTGAAGTTGTACTTTCATACTTTTTCATATTATTTACTTATTTTTGTACTGTTGCTGAAGTGTACTATCCTCCAGTACACTTAAGTTTGCCTCTGCTATCAGCTAACCCCCTGATATACTTCAGTCTCAAAGTAGCCTTTTCCCATTACATACTGCCTCCTTCTGTGTTGTATTTGTTGAAAACAAACAGCAGATGCAGATGCTTAGTCAACCAAAGGTGTTCCTTGCTCAGATATTTTCCCCCCTTTTGGTAGCTCACTGGTAGGGGTTTTAATTTTGTACTGCCAAAGCAAGTTATCATGGCATGCTGACGTGTACAATGCAATGATAACGCCCCATCATCTAAGCTAAACAGCACATTATCTAAACAGCACATTAGAAGTCTAGTTCAGAGGTGGTATTCAGCAGGTTCTGACCAGTTCTGGAGAACCGGTAGCGGAAATTTTGAGTAGTTTGGAGAACCGGCAGATACAACCTCTGACTGGAGATTTTACAGTATCCTTCCCCTGCCATGCCCACCAAGCCATGCCCACAGAACCAGTAGTAAAAAATTTTGAATCCCACCACTGGTCTAGTTGGAAAAAAAGTGTGCTTTGATTTTGACTTTGTGTGATATTGTGAATCTGGAAGGAATTTCCTGTGAAATTCCAGTAGTAAAAAATCCAATCCCACCACTGTTTTATATCCATAGTGTTTCAGAAGTTAACTTTTATATACTTGGTATGTCATGAATCAGCTGAATTGGGTGGGGCGGGGCTGAGGAGAGGAATATTGCCACAAGAAATGCTATTCATTGAAGAAAGTTCATCTGTTACAAAATAGTTCTAATCTGGGTAATGAAGGGGCTTCTTCAGACATGAATCACTAGGAAATAGGCAGACATGAAAAGTATAACATTTAGCACCAATTGAAGGGCAGGATCTGCACTCAGGAGTACTTTTATATTTTTCTACTCTTTCGGGAACGTGGGGTTACATTTTGCTTAAAAGAGAAAGAGAGATTGACTACAGGAGCCATGAACTCTTGTATGCAGCTTCCGAGAAGTCATTTCCTTTGTGTTTAATGGGATTTTCTTGCAGGTAATCAAGGTCACAGCACAGTCTTAAATGCTGGGGGAAAAATTAACTCTGTAGAGGAACCAAAGAATTATTTTTGACAGATTAGCATCTCTGTGTCTATCTATAGATCTTCCACCTCTTCACTCTAGTTGGAGAAGAAATTGGATTCTAAAGAAAGAAACACAATGAATTAACAACACATGGTGGACAACTGGCTTGTAATTTTCCCCTTGCAAATAAAGCAAAGAGCTCATCCAAGGAATAAATGGGTTTGTTGTTTCCAGCTGCAATCCTCTGCTCCTAACCTCAGGCATCCTTTCCAATGTAATTCAGGCCATTTCAACACGACTGATTGTTTCAGATATTATCTTAGAAAGAACTACGCTGTAATTTCTCCCATACTTCAAAACACAGTGTTGAATTAGACCACAACTCCTATCACCTTCAATATTTCCCTCTGTGGCAGTAGCACTTCTGATACTTTGGTTTGTTGGCAAGTTGGAATCAAATAAAGTTTGCTTTTGAGTAGGTACTACGAGCAGGACAATAAAAGTAACAAGATTCTTCTGAAGGGTTCCAGAAAGCCTTTGCTGGCTGACTGAGAATGGATGAAGAGCAAAGCTACTGTTCAGTTCTCTTCAATTTTTTTCTCAGATAGAAAAGGGGGTAAAAATCTCCCACAGTCTGTGGGCTCGTGAGAGAGGTTAAGGAAAATAACCGAGCCTGAAGACAAAGAAGTTCTCTCTAAAAGATGTTTTCCTGCTCAATTAAATCTTGTCATCTGCAATGGATGACCTTGAGCCGACCACACACTCTCAGCCCTAGGAAGCAGGCAGTGGCAAACGTCTTCCCAATCTTTCCAAGAAAATTGTGGGGATGTCCAAGTAGTCCCCAGGAGTCAATGACTCAGAAGCACATGTATGGGGGAAAAAAAGAATATAATTCTCTATCCTGTATACCTAGCTCTCAGATAGATAGATAGATAGATAGATAGATAGATAGATAGATAGATAGATATAGAGATAGAGGTATACATATATATATAGAGAGAAAGGGAGCGAGGGAGGGAGGGAGGGAGGGAGGGAGGGAGGGAGGGAGAGAGAGAGAGAGAGAGAGATGGCCACTAACTATCTTCAAGCTTATTTTCATTTATCTATCCAGGACCTGAAAGAAGTACTATGTAATGACCTTTTCTCCATCTTTTCACTACAGCAGTTTTTTTTAATAGATATATGCTGTATTAACTCAGAAAGTTTTAAGACTTTTGTTAAATCAGCTGCACCAACTTGCAGGAAATAAAATATGGAGGTCCCTCTCTATTAGTGTCCTATTAATTAGTCTGGATAATTTGGAATTTGAAATGAAAAAAAAAGAATGCTATCACCTGGTTTAAACATTATAGGTTGTTAATGGGTAGGGTGAAATTCTTGTAAGTTGGTGCCAGGAGTTTTACGTTTGAAGGTTTAGTCTCTGGAGTCCAACAAAGGAATCACCTCTGTGGGAAGGCAAGCTTTAATCTCCTTTCTCTTTTGAAGTTGAAGTTTCCTTGGAGGCACACTGACTCAAGGCAGAACCTTTGCTCCACCTAGGAACATCACACTTAGAAATGTGGCAGCTCTCTGATGGAGGGCATGAAAAATGTGGATGTCTCAAAGGCTCTGCAGTTCCAAAGATGCTCCGTGGGGACCTGCCCTTATCTAAAGCCACAATGCCAAATCTTTCCAACATGTTTGGTGTTTGCAACTGTACCCTTACATTAACACAGCGGCAACTGATTCAACCCTTAAGGACTCACACTAGGTGTTGAATAGACTCATATAACAGCAAGCCAAGATGCTGCTGTGTATAGGAGCAATTCATTGACATGCTCTCTGGACCATCTGCAAATAGTTTCAAGCATCTACACCAAGCTGCAAATTTCACCTTTGGCCCATCTCAAAAATGTATTCCTCAACTTAGCGATTTCCACGTGGGTTTTGCTGCCACTTCCAAGGTTGATTGTGTTGTCTGGAAAAAGATGTGTTGGAAGATATCACACTCTGGATAGTTTGGGGAAGTTGTCCTATGGTAATGCTTTGCAAGCTTCCAAAGCTGACTAGAACCCTGCCATCCAATATGGCAGGTGTGCCTGTCTCTGTGTCTATGTGTGTGCAAAGAGAGATAGAGACAAATAGACAGACAGACAGAAAAGGTCCCATTCAACTGATTTATGGCTACGCATGCCTATGCATAGGAATATTCAACTCATGGTTAGCACCTTCTTGGAATTAGAGAAGAAGTCGACCAAATTCAAGGGAGGTTGGACTTATTTCGCTTGTGGCTATGTAGTTATTCTAGGCTGATGCCTCTTTATATCTGTCCCCAGGTTGTGCCACTCCTTCTACAATGGATGGATGATATAGAATGATAGATGATAGATAGATAGATAGATAGATAGATAGATAGATAGATAGATAGATAGAAATTTACTGAAGCAAAGCAAGATGATATAAAAACCCAATTCAGATACTTATCACAATAATGCTTAAATCAAGGGATTTCAAACATGACAAGTTTAAGACCTGTGGACTTCAACTCCCAGAATTCCTGAGCTAACATGCCTGGAGGAAAAATTCTGGGAGTTGAAGTCCACAAGTCTTAAAGCTGTCAAGTTTGAAGACCCCTGGTTTATAATAATAGAGGGCTGCCCTTTCTCTACCATGCATTTTGAATATTATGTCAACTTTCCCAAACTGGTGGCCCACAATTAGCTGTACAATCCTCAAAAGGCTGAACCAGTTATCTGGGGCAGGATCAATCACTGCAATATGCTATGTACGGTATGTACAATGGTTGTCTAAATACTTGTGTGGGCATACACAGGGCAGCTTTCCATGCAGCAGGAAACAATATGTAAGGAGCTTCAGTGAGCAGAGACATTTACAACCCCTGAAAGTTTATTTGAAAGAGACAAAAGATATACATACAGCATTTTCATTTCAGATAAAATGTGTTAAGTGAATCAGTCATTTTTGTTTTTAAACAATGAAGTAAAAACTAAATGGCATGTGGATATGTCTCAAAATACCTACCTTTGGGTTAAAGAAGTTGACACATTTAGCACTAAGCAGGATAGAGATAACAAGCAATTATTTGCAAATCTGTAAATTACTTCATCTAGACGTACTTGAGAATTCCTGAACTCAACAGAACCCACATTACCTCTCGGAATAAAATGTTTAGAATAGCTTACTTATTTACCAACTCCTGGATATAATTTGGGGAAGATAATTTAATCTAAAAAAAATAAGTCTTGGACATCTTTTTAATGATTCAGAAAGTAAATTCAAACCACACCTCTAATGGAAGGGTATCCGTCCACATAGATATCAAAGCAAACTAAAGTCATGTCAAAAGAAGGACACGTGTGCAGTGATGTCATGTTGAGAATCCTCCTTTAAATACTTGCATCCTGATACCTGGTGACAATGTGTAAGTTGCACATGTTGATGGGTGCCATTCATAACGTTCCAAAGACTGGAAGGGTGGGGAAAGAAAGCCAATTCTTTTGTGAATATCTCTACAAACAGATACATCTTCAGGTTGTTCTCCTCTGCTGGTTGCACAAAATATGCCATTATTCCAACCTGTCCACTTCATCATACATTTTTTTGAAATCAACAACAATGCCATACACTTTTTCACATTCAGACATTTGTCACCATTCAGCTGAGGAGCAAACGTCTAGTTAGCACACACCCAAGCTAGCATATTACTATACTGCCCTTCCCAAATTTTGCTCAGCGTCACCTCTTCCACCTTTTCAATCAGAATTCTGACAAACATCTCCCCAGATACATTTAGAACCATAGAATCATAGGCAACAGGCAGGATCAAACACTGAAATGTACATAGCCACCCGGAGTCCTTTGGGAGTTGGGCGGCATATAAGTTTAATAAATAAATAAATAAATAAATAAACAAACAAACAAACAAACAAACATACATGCATACATACATACATACATACATACATACAATCATGGCTGGAAGGGACCTTGAAGGTTTTCTAGTCCAACCTTCTGCTCTTTAGTTCCTGGTTGGATCTCTCTTTAACAAGCTTCTACCCATAGTGTAACCTAGTTTCCCTTCAGGTTATTTGGAGAAATAAGTCAACCCCTCCCCATTCCTGTGACAGCTTGTGACCTGCCAGTTCGAGACCAATATCTGAGAAGACTTTAGAATTCATAAAAAGATTGCTGCATTAACACCTTGAATGCAGTGTCGCAATTACCAGATGTCAGCATGGATTTGTCAAGCACAAATGTTGTGGGAATGTAGCAGACATTCATTTCAACAACGCCATTGACAAAGTCTCCATGATATGCTGATTAGCAAAGCTTAGTTAAGGGCTGACAGCACAACAATTATAAGATGAGATATATAAAAATACTCTAAGAATGCTCATCAATGACTTTCGTCAAGTTGAATTGAGGCATTGAGAAGGTGACTCAGGGATGAGTTGGGTCTTCTACTCATCAATATTAATGGCTTGAATGAAGAGATGGAAAGAATTCTTATCAAATTTTCGGAGGACACAGAATCTGGTAGCAAAGATAATTTTATTTATTTATTTGTTAAATTTATTTGCAACCCTTCTCACAGTTCAGGTTACTCTGAGCAGCTGAATATACTAGAACACATAAAATTCAAACCCCCAGTTGGTTAAAGAAATGGACTGAAAATAACAGAACTAGAGTGATTTAGTTCTAGAGTTATTTATAACTAGAGTCATGGTACCTTACAGAGGAAACTAAATTCATATGCACAAGTGCAAGATGTGGGCCATCTGGTTCTTCAAACACTACTATGAGCACTACATATAGTTATGATTGTTATACTTTAGGACAGATTCAGACAAATTCAGACAAATTCAAAGAATAGCAACAAATCATGAGTCATTTGTTGCATCAAGCTAGGATTTATTTCATTTGAGCCATTAATATCATATTGGAAATGTTTTCTATCGTACTGTCCCCAACCCTTCATATTAATTCTAGGCATCAGATAGTATTGTTAATTATTAATTATTTAGTGCATTAGATTTTAATCAGAAAGCATTTTCCTCCTTAGACTTTCTCTGTTTTATATAACAGGTACATTTATTCTGTTCATTTAGACATTGGTGCCTATTAGATTAATGACATGAATTGTGAATATAGGCAGTCCCCTGGTTATAATGGCAATTGCTATGTGGCATAGTCATAAACTGTAATGTCACATGACCACAACACTTAGCAGTGGCAGTTCTGATTGCCACCATTAAGCAAGGACCATGAAGGTTGTTAAGCAATAACTTTGCATGACCATGACTTCCAATTTCCTTCTGGCTTCCCCATTGCTGCTTGTCACAAGTCAGGAAGTAAGGCCAGAAATCTTAAATCAAGTGACTATGGCTCACTACGACCTCATAATTGTGAGCTGGATGGCAATGGCCTGGATCACAATCATATGCCTCCAGTGATGGTGTGATGGCCAGAATACCAAGGACTTGTAATAACTGTTACTCATTCAACTTCATTGATAATTAGAATCGTCTCTGAAAGAGTGGTTGTAAGATGACCGCTCGTACTGACCTCTGAGCATTCCTCTGCATCGAAACAAGGAAAGAACAAGAGTTGCTGTAACTATCTTCATCCTGTTTATCACAATTCTTCAACAATAGGCTCATTCCTCAAAACAGAGCATTCCTCAAAATCTGTGCCAGTTTCTTAGAAGAGTCCATAGCTTATAGAAAGTCTGTATGCATGCAGAACACTGTACAATAGAAGCACATCAAGGATTCAGTGAAAGGGACAAGGCTTTTAAATGCATTATTTTGTCCCAGGTTGAGCAGGTGGTTGATGGGTTTCTATAAAAACCAGCTTATTTCAATTAAACCATACTTTAATTTATTTATAGCAACAAAATTAGATAAAATTCTTACCATCTTTGCTATTTTTTTCCCCAGCAGGAATGTTCTGTTCACCCTGCTTTCCAAATAAGCTTCTCCTTTCTTTAGTTATAGATCAGGATCCTTTGTCACAGCACGGACTATTTGAGAAGTGAGACTTAAATTGTGGTAATAATTCACTGTAATTCACTGTAATTAAGGGGTTTGGGTATGATAGGAGGTAGGAAAGAGAGAGAGACAGACAGACCTGAATTCAGTGGGTCTTACTCTATAATAAATAGTTATTAATACAGACTTAAAATGCATTTAACTTTATTAGAAATGTTAAGTGTCCCCAGTTGTTTCCCATAAAAAAATCAATACAACTAAGAAGATCAATCAAATGACAATTATATTTTTAAGCAGACTGAAGAAAAGGCAGGAGTTAAATGATGATAGATCTATCTATACATCAGAATAAAAGCAACAGTAAGATAAACAGAAAACTTGTAGTTTTTTCACAGGGGTGGGATTCAAATTCCTTAACAACTGGTTGTGTGGGCATAGCCTAATTTGTGGGCATGGCTTGGTGGTCATGTGACTGGGTGGGCATGGCTTGTATGTAAATATTATAAATATTTATGTAAATATTGAATTTTTTATTAAAAAAAGACCAACTTTTACCTCAAAGCAGGCAAAGCAGGCAGGCAGATTGAGTTGCTCACAGAATCACAGATTAACTTAGAGATCTATCTTTCTGGCATAGGCTACCTGAGTCTGTCACATAAAATTTGCTTGCAAGCAAACTCACAAAATTAACTCACAACACACCATGTATGCAAATATTGAATTTTTTATAAAAAAAGAGCAACTTTTCCCCCAAAGCAGGCAAAGCAGGCAGGCAGATTGAGTTGCTCACAGAATTACAGATTAGAGATCTATCTATCTGCCATCGGCTACCTGAGTCTGCACTGAAAAGCTTCAGTCCTAAGGAAGGTTCGGCTCTGCTTTTAGATTAGCTGGAAAGCAAGAAATCCAAGGATTTCCTGCTCTCTAGCTAATCTAAATCTCCCGGCAGAGCATAACAGCTGATGGTTGGGGGGGCAGGAAAAATAGCAACTTACCAAACCAGGCAAGTTGGATGGCTCACATGCCAGGTAAGGAGTGAGTGGGTGGGCAGGGGTGGGGCCAGCCAGTGGAGCAATTTGTCGGTTCTCTGAACTGTGGACAATCATGTATGCAGCATTTGCAAGAAATCATCAGCTGTGAACAGCTGACAAGCGCTGTGCTTGATTGAAAATCCTCTTGTTTCCTGCTTTTTCAACCTCAGCTGTGCCGCGCAAAGCAGCTGAGGAGGGAAGAGCAGGGAATAAAGGACAGCCGAGGGCCCGGGCTGAGGGCCAAACACCAAACCAGTTCGGTCTCAGCTGCTCTTCGCAGCTACAGGTTCTATAGAACCAGGCCGAACCGGTAGCATCCCACCCCTGGTTTTTCACCATAATCAGAAATCTGATAAATTCAACTTCAGTTTCATGCCTCACCTTACAGTGAACCAGTTACATTTGGTATTTATTTATTTAGTGGTAAGGGACCACATTGTATCTAATAAATTAGATGTTTATTCTTTATTCCCATTTATACCTTCAAAACTTCAGGATTTTTAAATCACATTGAAGAGTAAGTTCGGGTTTAGCATCCTGACATGCTAAATTTCAACTAATTGGTGTTCTCTGTAGGATTCTTAAAGGCCTTGTTTACAACACAACGGCTTACACAGTTGCAAAATTATCTGTTGCTGCTGCAATGATCTAGTTGTATGTAATCTAAATGGTGCCTTAGAAGAAGCTTTGGCACCATTTATTTGCTAGCATAAAAAAAAAACTCACAGCAAATGTGACAGGCTGAAAAATAAACTGTGTGTGCCAACATCAATTTTTTTTTAAGAATTAGTCAAACACAATTTCCAGCAAGAACGTTCAGCTTTGTTTACAATTATTTTAGATATCTTTCTGCTGTTTGGAGATCTTTATTTTGATGAAGCAGTTTTCTAAAGATGGTTTTAAAAAAAAAGCTCTACATTTCCTACCTCAGCTTCTTCAAGGGAAGTATTAGGAACAATTTTGGTTTTCCCCCTGAGCATCCAAAGGAAGACATCTATGAGGAGCAGGGGGGAATGGGACAACTTGCCATGGCCAACTTACCACAGCCAACTCACCATGGCCAACTCGGAGCTAGATAAGTCACCATGGTCAACTCACTGTGGGACAACTCGCTGCAGGACAATATAACAATTCTATTTAATTATTTAAAATAAACAAAAACTATTTTAATTTTTGCCATTCACATCATTCTGTCCCTCCTTTTGCACCCTTTCTTTAATGATTCTATTCCACCATTTCTTTGATATTAATGTAACTCTTGCCCGCAGTGACTTGTCCTGCAATGAGTTGGCTGTGACTAATTGTCATAGGCCCAGAGCAGGGGCCTACTCCAAAATATTCATTTATGCAATTGTGTGATTGAAACCCTGTTTCTTTTTTTAAATATAATGCACATTTTAAAAGGGGGCGGAACATTGCATTTGCCACCACGATCTTGACATTTTTGATACCCCACCCCTCTCAGATGCTGTTTTCCTGATACTTTGAATTAAACCACAATAATGCAGTTTATTTAATGCCAAAATAATGCAAAGTACTCACAGTTTTATTGTAATGTTTCTGGTAGGAACTCCAACACCTTTGCTAGCTCCTGCATCTGGTCTAGTTCAGGCTGCGCCAGGAGCTGTTGATACAGTTTTACAGAAAAAATTATTGAGTCTGTCATTTGTAACTCAGTAATTGTAACAAAATGTAAAACATTCATGGTGAGGCTAAAGCAAACAAAACATCCATAAGACTAAAAATGGCAAGCACATTAGCTCCCATATAAAAATTCAGAGGGAGAGAGAGAAAAGAGAGAGAGGGAGGGAGGGAGGGAGGGAGAGAAGGAAGGGAGAAAGGAAGAAATAAGGATAAAGAAGAAAGAATGAAAAAAAGAAGAGAGAGGGAAAGGAAGGAAGGAAGGAAGGAAGGAAGGAAGGAAGGAAGGAAGGAAGGAAGGAAGGAAGGAAGGAAGATAAAAAAGAAAGAAGAAAAGAAAAAGAGAAAGAAAGAAGGAAAGAAAGAGGAAGAAAGGAAGGAAGGAAGGAAGAAAGAGAAAGAAAGAAAGAAAGAAAGAAAGAAAGAAAGAAAGAAAGAAAGAAAGAAAGAAAGAAAGAAAGAAAGAAAGGAGAATTTATGAAGCTGGAAAACTGAGCACATTTCTACCTCAATATTTGATGCATGTATATTTTGCATAATGAGGTCCTGTCTCATGTCTCAGATTTTGCCACTTCTCCTCCTTCCCATCCCCTGTGTCTCTGTAACCACTCTCCTTGCCTCCCCAAGATATCTTGATCACCTCAATGTACCAGCTAGTCATACTTGATATGTATTATAAAACTGCAGGTTGCCACTAAATGGCAGCAAAGAGATATCCTGTTGCTGCCTCCTCTAGGTAGCTTAAGGAAAGCGTACCTTCCCAGCTGATCTGAAGAAGGCCTCTGTGCAATACCTCCAAGGAAAATGTCATGCTTTAGCGTTTCAAGCCTTTATCCTTATCCTGACAACTGGTCCATTGAACTCTACAGTTTATAGCAGGTAGGCATGCATAAGCCATAACTTATTTCCCAGAAGTCTCTCAAGACCTAGTTGTGTCATCACCAAGCCTAAGGTGGGGGAAGGGGTATCTCAAAAGACCCGTGACAGCTTGAGGTGGTTCCATTGATGATCAAATCTCTTGAGTGGACTTTTTAAATAAATATATATGAGACTGTGTTTTACAGGTTTATTGTTTTTATACTACTTTTATTTTTGCTGCATGCTGCCCAGAATAATTTCTGGTGGATGGATGATGATGATATACATTTGATAAATGAATGATAAATAAATACGGTGGCATTTTTAATCTCCCAACAAACTTTTAAGCACTGTAACCTCTTTCATAAGACAAAATTTATAAACGTAAGAAAATTGGGATTGAAGCCTATTCAAAATATACAAAGAAAGAAACACGGCAAAAGGCAGTAAAGCCAGCTTAGACTGAGTCGTAAACTTTAGGGAACTTTCAGTTCTCATTCTTAATATAATGACAGGCATTTCAGAGCACAGGACTGCGATATTTATTGATGTCCTACCCGGAGGTGACAAGCGAAATATATTGTCCAACTACAATTGTAGTGATTTTCAATTGTGTTTCCTTTTAGTTTGCACAAAGCATGATCACTCCCAAAAGCTTTCACTCTGGCTCTCTGGAACAAGACATCAGCAAAGCATTTGGAAAAGAAGTTAAACAAAGATAAGGTGTCACGCAGCAAAATTTCAACCCTTCCAATTTTGTGTTGGGGAAGATCAGGTAATTCCATTAAATAATGCCTTGAAATGTCACTGGATCTTTTCTGCAGAACAGTCTGAACAAGTTGACAAAAAGAAAATCAGTTTAATTAGCACTGTTTGCAGGCTAACCATCAAATTGTAGGCAAGGACAAGAAGAAGTTGAGATTCAAAACTGCTCTTTTGGAACACCAGATATTTGATTCATAGAGCTGTGGTGGGCATCTCCAAGTTTGAACCATTTAAATCTTAGGGGAACCCACAAGATAATTCTCTTGCTCAGAAAAATTGGAAGTGTATTTATTTTGGGTTGGTCCAGGCAGGAAACGGGTCACGGTGCAGAGGGGCTGAGTGAGGGGGCTCCTGAGGCCTGTGGGGATAGGGTGGGGATTGTAATCCCTAGGCTGATAGGATATGGCGGGAGGGGAGGAAACAGAGGGCTGTATCATTATTTGGGAGCGCGCCCCTGCTATCTGTGAGCGGTGGTGCGCTCTGACCCTCTGGTTTCTGCCCACTCCCCCGGGAACTTGGGAAGTGAGGTCCCTGGGCTTAGGTTGTTGTATATGAATGCCAGGTCCATGGTTAACAAGTCACCTCTCCTCTGTGAACTTATTGAGGAGGCCGCAGACCTGGCTTGCATCATGGAGACCTGGTTGGGACTGGAGGGAGGGGTCCCTCTTTATGATCTGTGTCCCCCAGGTTTTTGGGTACTTCATCGACCCCGAGCCCAGGGTAGGGGTGGAGGGGTGGCCATAGTTATTAGGGAGACCTTGTTACC
The DNA here is from genome assembly GCA_009733165.1 of Naja naja. Classification (NCBI taxonomy): domain Eukaryota; kingdom Metazoa; phylum Chordata; class Lepidosauria; order Squamata; family Elapidae; genus Naja; species Naja naja. Next base: position 141,731,621 of record CM019148.1, read on the forward strand.
AAGGGAGGTCACTGTCCCGCAGATGGGCAGGTGTGAGTCTCTCCTCCTGAGGTTGAGCCCAGGGGTCAGTTGGGCTTGTTTCTGGCATACCTGTCCCCCAGCTGCATAGCAACGGCCCTGCCCGAGCTGCTTGATGCTCTCTCAGAGGTTGCGGTGGAATTCCCCAGGCTTTTAGTTCTGGGGGATTTCAACTTGCCATCTCTGGGGGAGGTGTGAGGGTTAGCTCAAGAGTTCATGGCTTCCATGACCCAAGTGATCCAGGGCCCTACTCATGAGGGGGGAACACACTTGACCTTGTTTTCATCTCAGGGCAGTGGTGTAATGGTCTGGGGGCTCACTGACTAGTCAGCCCCTGTCATGGACAAATCATTATCTCCTGCAGCTGGTCTTCCAGCAGGCCGTCCCACACTGCTGGGATGAGGAGCCAACTAGATGGTTCTGCCCCAGGCACCTGATAGACCCTGAGAGGTTCCAGACAGCACTGGGGTTTTTGCCCACTTCCCTTGTCCACAGCTTGGCTGAAGCCTTGGTGTCTGCCTGGCAACAGAAGGCCTCTGAGGCACTCAACTGGGTTGTCCCCTTGCGGCTTCTTCCTCACTGCAGATCCTGGTTGGCTCCCTGGTTTTCACAGGAGCTCCAGGAGATGAAGCATCAAAGGAGGAGCCTAGAGAGCAGGTGGAGGGCGAGCCACTCCGGATCTGACTATGCCCAGCTAAGAGCCTATATTGGGACTTATCTGGTGGCTATGAGGGCAGTGAGGTGTGCATACTTCTCTGCTCTCATTGCGTCTGCAGATGATCATCTGGCTGCCCTGTTTAGGGTCACTCGTTCCCTCCTTCATTGGGAGGTGAGGGAGGATCCTTTGCAGGGTAAAGTGGAGGAATTTAGTCAACATCTGATGGATAAGGTTGCTCAGATCTGGGCCAGATTGGACTTGGACTGGCAGGGGTCGGAGGATGGGGTGACAGTGAGTCTGGCCGACATCATCTGGGTTGAGTTCGATCCTGTTTCTCTGGATGAAGTGGACAGGATCATGTGGAAGCTGAGCTCCACCATGTGTTTATTGTACCCGTGTCCTTCCTCATTGGTTTATGCCTCCAGGGAGGTTACACGTGGCTGGCTCCAGGCAGTTGTCAAGGCATCTCTGGGGGAGGGTTCCTTCCCTGCCGCCTTGAAAGAGGCGGTGGTGAGGCCCCTCCTCAAGAAGCCTGCCTTGGACCCAGCCATTTTAAATAACTATCGTTCAGTCTCCAACCATCGCTTTTTAGTGAAGGTTGTTGAGCGTGGTGGTTCAACAGATTCCGACATTCCTGGAGGAAGCTGATTACCTGGATCCATACCAATCAGGGTTCCGATCCGGCATGGAGATGGCACAGCACGGAGACAGCATTGGTCGCGCTGATAGATGATCTCTGGAGGCCTCGGGACAGGGGTTTTTCCTCTGTCCTGGTCCTGTTAGATCTCTTGGCGGCTTTCGATACCATCAACCATGGAATCCTATTGCAGCGGCTTGAGGGGTTGGGAGTGGGAGGCACCGTTTTATGGTGGTTCTCCTACCTCTCGGGCCGCTCGCAATCGGTGTTGGCAGGGGGGCAGAGGTTGAGCCTGAGGCCCCTCACTTGTGCGGTGCCCCAGGGGTCGGTCCTTTCGCCTCTCCTGTTCAACATCTATATGAAGCCGCTGGGTGAGATCATCCATGGTTTCGGGGTGAGGTATCACCAATATGTGGATGATACCCAGCTTTACATCTCCACCCTGGACCACATCAGTGATGCCCTCTCCGTGATGTCCTGTTGTCTGGATGCGGTGTGGATCTGGATGGGGAGGAACAGGCTCTGACTCAACCCGGCAAAGACTGAGTGGCTGTACATACCGGCATCTTGGATTACTCAGGATATACCATCTTTGGTCATGGGGGGAGAGGTGTTGCCTCCCGTGGACAGAGCGCGCAATCTGGGTGTCCTAGATACATGGCTAAGTTTGGAGGAGCAGGTGGGAGCTGTGTCCAGGGGGGCATTTGCCCAGGTGCGACTGGTTCACCAGCTGCACCCTTACCTGAGCCGAGATGCCCCATGGACAGTCACTCATGCACTTGTCACCTCCCGACTCTACATGGGACTTCCCTTGCAGACCACCCGGAGGTTGCAGCTGGTGCAGAATGCGGCCGTGTGGGCTGTGATGGGGGATGTCCTGATACTCCCATATTACCCCCCTCCTGTGCAACCTGCATTGGTTGCCGGTTGCCTTCCGGGTGAGATTCAAGGTATTGGTAACAACTTATAAAGTCCTACATGGCTTGGGTCCGGGGTTCTTGCGGGAGTGTCTCCTGCTGGCATCACGCTCTGATCGCCCGGTACGCTCCCACAGACAGGGCCTCCTTGGGATACTGTCGGCCAGACTTTGTCGGTTGGCGGTGCCTCGGGGCAGGGCCTTCTCTGTGGGAGCACCCACCCTGTGGAACCAACTCCCCTTGAGCCTTCGTTTGGCCTGTGATCTCCGCTCCTTCTGCCATGACCTTTAGACCTGGTTCTTTCAGCAGGCCGGTCTGGACTAACCAAGGGGAGGGGGAGCATTTTTTTAGTGGGTGTTTAAATTTTTATTGAATTTTAATTGTTAGGCTTGTATTTGGTTTAATTTCTTTTTATTGTAAATTTGTAATGGGTTTTATATTGTTAGCCACCCTGAGCCCTTAGGGAGAGAGGGTATACAAGTCTAATAAATTATTATTATTATTATTATTATTATTATTATTATTAAATTATTATTTTATGGATTTATTTATAAAATTTATATGCTGCCCATCTCACTATCATCCGTGTTTCTATTATGCTCATCTCAATTGTCAATCATGCAGCTACCTTTTAATCATAGTGGTACCCAAAGGCATAGATGTATATGTTTGAGGGTCTTTCATGATCTCTGAGCTTGGTTGTTTTCTTGCTGACCTTGCATTACCCAACTAGGTAACCTCATCAATGCTAGTGAATGTGAGTGAATGAATGAGCAACCCCCACTTTCATTAGCACTGATGATGTTACCAGGATGTAATTAAATGTCTCCATGCAAACAACGAAGCTCAGAGAGCACCAAGGACTTCAAAGTGCATAAGGATTAATGTTTAGTTAAATTCTCATTCCACATGTATAAACACTAAAATAAATTCCTGGTGATAAATTTGCAAGTTTGATAAATTAAAACTTCTTTTTTTCAAAAAAAAGCGCCTGTTTAGCCAATGAAATTCTTGGTGGCCTATCATTATGCATATATTTCCTCAATAGCCTGAATAAAATATTTATTAGAATTAATCCCAGTAGTAGAATGCCTCTTAAAATATAAATCAATCAAAGGCTAATATTATTTCAATAGCATTCACTTTACTCAAGCAACTTAATGGAATTTTAATCCATTTTAATGTCCATAGCAGTTTTATCTATAGCATTTCAACTATTGATTTCTACATAGTTTGACATATTTTGTATATACAATCCTAAAACTCTAATAAGTTATAAAACTCAGCATTTCACATTGATGTAGTAATGTAACAAATCCAAAATGAAATAAATTCATTTTGTTATGTTTATTTATTCATTTAATTCAATATATTTGCCTGTCTAACTTGCAAAACTGAGTCTGGGTGACCAACACAGTTTAAAACAGTAATATAATTAATAACTAGTAACAATAATAACAATAACATAAAGTAAAATCAAACCAGCAAAGTAAAATGAAAAAAGCAATTAATCTTATTAACTGGATATTTATCAAATTGTGGAAATGCCCATATCAGTTTAAGAGATGAAATAATTTCCAATATTACTAAAATATCACCAGCATATAAAAATTATTTATATTTTGAATCAGCCAATACAATAATAATAATCACAAAGCTTCCTAACACCAGTGCTAATGGTGCAAGAATTAAGTCAAAAATCAAATGAAAAAAAATAGACATATGTGCTACATTATAATGCAGTTGTTCCAGAAATTAATCAGTTTATTATTACTCTTGCTGTTGTTTGCAACTAGTAAGTTCCAGTCCATTCAATAAAAAGGCATATCTATGCATAATTTGCTTTATAAAATTAATCTGAGCCATGCATCCCAGTGGTGGGATTCAAATTTTTTTACTACCGATTCTGTGGGCATGGTTTGGTGGACGTGGCAGGGTGGCCGTGGCAGGGGAAGAATACTGCAAAACTCCAGTCAGAGGTGGTGTTTGTCAGTTCTCTGAACTACTCAAAATTTCCGCTACCGGTTCTCCAGAACTGGTCAGAACCTGCTAAATACCACCTCTGGAGCCATGTCAAAAAATTTTCAGCATCTAAAAATATTAATATAACAGAATCCAATTTACCTTGAGCTATATCCAAAATATATGTGAGTTACTCATTGCTTGTTTATTTTTTTAATAAATCTGAGAAGGATAAATTATGTACACACTCAGCAATCACTCTAGCCAACAAATTTCCATTTCCTACTTTTTTTTTAAACAACCAGTTCTCTGAATAATGACATTCATATGAACATTCACCTGTTAGAGAATGCATTGAAATGTATATATCAACAGTATGGATGGGAAATCCATGCAAAACAGCATTGCATGCCTATCAACCCTATAGGGTTTTTTGTAAGTCACCAACACAGAAATGGTAAAGGCAGTTTGTTTATTGTGAATGTATCCAGTAAACTACTTGGATTAGTAGACTATGGATCTGATTAGCCCTAGGCTCATCATACATTTCAGAATCTCACTAATCCACAGCTTCTTGAAACATGTTTGTGTGAATAATGTTAATTATGATTAGGAGTCCATTTGGAATTTCTACCACACAATAAATGAAATCTAAAGGAAGAACAGTGACATGATTAGAAAAGAAGGCAACTTTAGAAGATCAGCAATTTTGCTGATCAAACTCTAACCCATGAGAAAAAAAAACTTGCCCCATAGGAAGAAAGCCATCCAAACTCTGGGCTCACCATATCTGGACCACAAAAATCCATCTGACCAAGTCAGTAACCTCTCCAACTCTACTTGGAAAATTCAGGGAATATATATATATATATATATATATATATATATATATATATATATATTGAAGATGAGGATGAGATTAAACGTAAGGTATTCTCAATCATACACGGACAAGACCAATACATACATATATATATATATATATATATATATATATATATATATATATATATATATATATCCCTAGATGGTTCCATTCCAGATCTGTTGATATTATAAAGATTATACTTGCCTTTTCAGTAACAGGCCAAGGGTCATTCTCCAAAGAGTAGATAGGGCCTAAATTTGATCTCACCCCATCATTTACTTTAATATTTAAATTAAATTAAATTAAATTACAATAATAATAATATAATGTGTATATTGGATTTATTTCCAATATCTATCAGCTTAGCAATTATAACATGGTGAGAAATATTGGGGAAGCTCTGGAGGACAGCAACCAAGGTTTTGAGATTCTTATAGAACAGGCCTGTCAAACTGGTGGGCCACAGGCCGGATGTGTCACATGCAGGCCACGCCTACCACAGGTCCAGAAAGGCAAAAAATTGCACGTGATGCAATCAAGTTTGACACGTGTTATAGAACTCTGGATTTTCAGGTTGCCTATCACTACAGTTTTCAAAAGTGTGTTGTAAGAGTTTGTGGCTTAAGCAGAGACAACTCCAAATATTTCTTGGGATTTTGACAGCTGTCCAGATATATGTGTCTAAAGCAGGGGTCTTCAAACTTGTCAGCTTTAAGACTTGTGGACTTCAACTCCCAGATTTCTTCCTCCAGTCATGTTAGCTCAGGAGAGTTGAAGTCCACAAGTCTTAAACTTGCCAAGTTTGAGGACCCTTGGTCTAAAGAGAGCCTTGCTAGCATTGATGGCATCTTATCCAAGTCTATCTCAAGGAATAGAATAACAGAGTTGGAAGGGACCTTGGAGGGCTTCTAGTCCAGCCCACTGCTCAAGCAGGAAACCCTATAGCATTTCAGACAGATGGTTGTCCAATATCTCCTTAAAAACCACTCAAGGCAAGTCGCTCCACTGATTCATTGTTCTAATTAACAAGAAATATTCTCCTTAGTTCTAATTAACAAGAAACATTCTCCTTAGTTGGGTCTCTCCTTGATTAGTTTCCCTCCATTTTTTTTCTTGCCCTGCCTTCAGATGATATGGAGAATAGGTTGACCCTGTCTTCTTTGTGGCAGCCTCTTAGATATTGGAAGACGGCTATCTTAACACCACTAGTCCTTCTTTTCATTAAACCAGACATACCCACTTCCTGCAACTGTTCTTCATATGAAGAACATGTGAATTTCATGTTCATGTGAATTTCAATTGTTATATCATGATACAGGCTTATTCACCCATGGAATTACGGGCCTATAGGACTGTTCCCTTGTCCTTAGTATGGCCCGTGGGGGTATCAAGAGCTTACCTTTATGACAGACTTTTAGATCTCGAGAGGTGGCATCGCGCGACCAAGGGGCGGAATTCTAAATTAGGCAAAGGGAAACTTAAATTTTCTGACTCTTTGTTTTAAAGAGTTAAGGAGGGAGGGGGTGGGTTGTGAGTATGGGACTCAGTGCAGCCCAGGGCAGGATTGTGATGGGGGGTGTGTGGGGGCCAGCGGGGCCCGAGAGGTGAGAGTGGGAGTGATGATTTACAGGGTGGTTGGGCTCGGCAGGGGATGATGAGGCATGGGGCCACATCATGTTAGGGGAGCGCGCCCCCGGTGTCTTCATACGGTGATGTGCTCCAACCCTGCTGCCTCCTCCCAACTTCCTGGGGCCCCAGGATCTAGGACCCCTGGGCTCCGAACTGGTGTACTTTAATGCCAGGTCCATGGCTAACAAGGCAACCCTCCTCCGTGAGGTAATTGAGGAGGAGGCCGTGGACCTGGCCTGCATCACCGAGACCTGGGTGGGCCCAGAGGGTGGAGTCCCTCTGGTTGAGTTATGCCCCCCAGGTTTTTGGGTGTTGCACCGGTCACGAGCCCAGGGGAGGGGTGGGGGGGGTGGCTGTCGTTATTCGGGAAGCCTTGGTTCCAAGGGAGGTCCCTGTTCCAGAGATAGGCGGGTGTGAGGCCCTCCTCCTGAGGAGAGGGCCGGGGAGTCAGGTGGGCTTGCTGCTTGCATACCTTTCCCCCAGCTATGTAGCATCTGCCCTGCCTGGTCTTCTCGATGCCGTCTCGGGGGTGGCATTGGAGTTCCCTGAACTTATTGTCCTGGGTGACTTCAACTTGCCTTCCCTTGGGGCATCGCCGGGTTTGGCCCAGAAATTCATGGCCTCCATGGCGGCCATGGACCTGACTCAGGTGATTGATGGCCCGATTCACGAGGGGGGCAACACGCTCGACCTGGTTTTTATCTTGGAGCAGTGGCGCAATGGTCTGGGGGATGGTGATTTTTCTGTCCATCCCGTTCCATGGTCAGATCATTATCTCCTATGGCTGGCTTTCCGTCAAGCTACCCCACACTGCTGGGATGAGGAGCCATCCAGATGGTTCCGCCCCAGGTGCCTAATGAACCCAGAAAGGTTCCAGGAGGAACTGGGGTTTTTTCCTACATTCTTGGCCCACAGCTCTGCCAAGGCCCTGACGGCAGCCTGGCAACAGGCGGTGGCGGGGGCCCTCGACAGAGTTGTCCCCATGCGGCCACTTACCCGGCGCAGAACCTGGGTGGCTCCCTGGTACACCGGGGAGCTCTGGGAGATGAAGCATCGGAGAAGGGCCTTAGAGAGCAGATGGAGGTCGACCCGTTCCAGCTCTGACCAAGCCCAGCTAAGAGCCCATATTAGGACTTACCTGGTAGCTGAGAGAGTGGCGAGGAGGGCTTACTTCTCTGCTCTCATAGCATCTGCAGGTAACTGCCCAGCCACCCTGTTTGGGGTCACCTGCTCCCTATTACATCCGGGGCAGTGGTGGATCCCTTTCAGGGCAGAGCTGAGGAATTTGGACAATACCTGCAGGATAAGATCGCACGGATCCGGGAAGGGCTGAACTCTAGTGTGCAGGGGCCTGACCCTGGGGGTGCAAGTGGTCAGGCCAATGTAATCTGGACTGAGTTCAATCCTGTTTCTGAGGATGAAGTGGACAGGATTATGCAACAACTGAGTTCCACCACATGTTTGTTGGACCCGTGCCCTTCCTGGTTGGTTTATGCCTCCAGGGAGGTCACGAGCGGCTGGCTCCGGGCAGTGGTCAATGCTTCATTAAAGGAGGGTGCCTTCCCTGCTGCCCTGAAAGAGGCGGTGGTGCGGCCCCTCCTGAAGAAGCCTGCCCTGGACCCAGCCGAATTGAACAACTTCCATCAGTCTCCAACCTTCGCTTTTTAGCGAAGGTTGTTGAGAGTGTGGTGGCTCAGCAGTTTCCGCTTTTCCTGGAGGAATCAGACTACCTAGATCCATACCAATCGGGCTTCCAGCCCAGGTATAGCACGGAGACAGCATTGGTTGCACTGGTGGATGATCTCCTGAGGGCTCGGGACAGGGGCTTTTCCTCTGTCCTAGTCCTGTTAGACCTCTCAGAGTCTTTTGATACCATCGACCATGGTATCCTGTTGTGGCGTCTCAGGGGGTTGGGAGTGGGAGGCACTGTATTGCAGTGGTCCTCCTCCTTCCTCTCGGGTCGCCCGCAATCGGTGTTGGCAGGGGGGCAGAGGTCGGCGCCAAGGGCTCTCACTTCAGGGGTTGGTTCTCTTGCCCCTCCTGTTCAACATCTATATGAAGCCGCTGGGCGAGATCATCCGTGGCTTTGGGGTGAAGTATCATCAATGCGCTGATGATACAGTTACATCTCCACCCCAGGTCACATCAGTGATGCCCTCTCCGTGGTATCCCGTTGTCTGGATGCGGATCTGGATGGACAGGAACATGCTTCGGCTCAATCCGGCCAAGACAGATTGGCTGTGCATACCGACATCTCGGTCCAGTCAGGAGATTCCAACTTTGGTCATGGGGGAGGTGTTGCCCCGTGGACAGGGCATGGAACTTGGGGGTCCTCCTGGACTCACGGCTCAGGATGGAGGAGCAGGTGGGGGCTGTGGCCAGGGGGGCATTTGCCCAGGTTCGGCTGGTTTGCTAGCTGTGCCCATATCTGGACCGAGATACCCTGCGCACTGTCACTCAGGCACTTGTTACCTCCCGGCTCGACTACTGCAATGCTCTCTATTTAGGACTGCCCTTGCATACCACCCGGAGGCTTCAGCTGGTGCAGAATGTGGCTGCGCGGGTTGTGATGGGAGCTTCCCGGTACTCCCATGTTACACCCCTCCTGCATGAGCTGCATTGGCTACCAGTTGCCCTCTGGATGAGATTCAAGCTCCTAGTATTAACATTCAAAGTCCTACGAGACATGGGTCTGGGTTATTTATGGGAGCGTCTACTGCTGGCATCAAATACCAACCGCCCTGTATGAACGCACAGGCAGGGACTTCTCGGGGTGCCGTCTGCGACTCAGTGTCGGTTGGCGGTATCCTGGGGAAGGGCCTACTCTGTAGCGGCTCCTGCTCTCTGGAACCAACTACCTCTGGGGCTCCGCCTGGCCCCTGACCTCCGCACCTTCCATCGCGACCTAAAAACCTGGTTGTTTGAACAGGCTGGGCTGTGCTGACTCCTTGGGGAATGGGTGTTTTATTTATTACGGTTTTTAGTTTAATTTGGCTTGTTGTAATTTAATCCTATTTTAGTTAATCTAATTTATTGTGCTGTTTTTAATCTGTGAGCCGCCCTAAGTCCTTTTGGAGAGGGGGCGGCATACAAGTCAAATAAATAAATAAATAAATAAATAAATAAATAAATAAATAAATAAATATGTTTTAGCCCTCAGTCCCCTAATCATCTGTTTTGTTCTTCTCTGTACTCTTTCTAGAGTCTCAACATCTTTTTTATATCATGGTTACCAACATTGGATGGAATACTCCAAGTGTGATCTTACCAAGGCATTGTAAACGGGTACTGACATTTCATGTGATCTTGATTCTCTGTTAATTGGCTTTTTAGGCAGCTGTAGCACCCTGCTGGCTCATATTTAAATGATTGTCCATGGAGATTCCTAGATCCCTCTCACAGTTACTGCTATTGAGCCAGCTATACCTGTGTGTTTGGTTTTTCTTGCCTAGATATAAATCTTTACTTTTCTCACCACTGAATTGCATTTTGACAGACTTCCAAAGTTGGAAATAGTAGGTAGGGAAAGCCACCTCTTCACTAAAGGACCTGGGAAAGTAATATTAGTATTCATTTCTATCAGAACATATCAAATTGTTTAAGACAGTCACAGTATGTGCTGTGCACTTTGACAGCACAGTTTTGCCAGACAGTGAATTGAAAGAAACAATATAAATGGTTAGTATAATGCCCTCCAGTTTAAACTTAAAAAAAAAAACTTTCAGAATTTTCCCCTTATTAGGTCTTCCCATTGTTCCCTATGAATAATTGTGCCAAACAGCAACATTTGCTATCCTGCAAATATATTGTTTGGTTTTTCAATAAAAATGAGAGACGAACTCTATTGCCATCAATCCAGATGGCATTTCTCATTGTTTTTTATTGACCTCCAAGGTCAGAGCAAGCTAATTCATTGACATCCAATGAATGCAATTTTGTAAAAAAAAAATTAAGCTGGGAGATATAACGAAAATGAGTGAAACTTCACTGTTCTTTAATTTGATGTACATAATTTTTTGCCTTTTTCATCTGCTTACGAACCCCGTATGAATCAATGAAGATAAAAAGAGCAATCTCTTCACAGCTACGAGACTGAAATCTGATTGTCTGCGATTAGAAAGTTTTTTTTAAATGTTTCACTGTCTTCTACTGAAGTAAATGAGACACAAACATGCATAATGATAATCCCATTGGAATGCTGCAAACAACCAAAGCATTTACATGTCACACGATGGCGATCTGTCCAATTCCCACTCTGCAGATGTCCACGTTTCCCCAAAATGATCAGAATAATTGACACCAACATCCTTATTAGGAGGTTGAGCAGCCAAGAATGTAATAGGACAGAGAGCTGAATTTCTTAGAAGCAGTTCTTTCTGTGTCAACCGATCAGATTCCTTGCAAGAAAAAAAAAACTCGGTATAGCCATTCTGCAAATTAACAGTCAGTTCTGTGTCTAGCACATTTCAGGAACATGAAATATGTCTGTAAAATGGCTTGGTTGTAATGTGATTCGGGGGCGGGGGTTCCTCTCTCTCTCATTACATGATGCATTGTAACTATTCAGGCCAAAATGCACCATTATAATTTTTTCAACCATAAGTTAGATCCAGAACTCTGGCTAATAGTACTCAGCTTGTGAAGAATAGGAAAACATGCTCTCAGAACCTGCTAATGGAAGGGGAAATGATGTTTCTCCCCAATTTCCATAAGACCCTCTCCCACACATGTCCTAAAAAAACAACAACCTGGTTTGGGGATTTAAGGAAGGTGGTAGATGTTCCCATAAGGTGAAGGAAAGAAAGGAAATTAGAAAAAAGCAGACTTTGTCTTTTCACTGAAAGAATCTCTCCAGAAATAAAACTGAGACTTAAGCTTCAAAGCCCATGTTTGTAATTCTGTGGTGTTCTTTCTTTTGCGAGCAACAGTTAAAAATGTTTAACAACACGGAATACAGAATCAGTTCAGCATAATCTCAGACACAGTGCTAACATGTCAGTTAATCACAATTACTCTGGGTAAGACTCATTTATAACTTGCCAGAATAGAAAGCTGGGAGTAGAAAGGGAGTGCAAGTACATAATAGAAGAAGAATTGAAGAAAAAATAACTCCTTCTCCTTCCCCTTCTCCTTGTCTTCCTCCTCTTCCTCCTCCTCCCTTTGATTTACTCTTGACTCCCAGAAATTGCCTGGACTACACTTTACATGAGATAATATTCTGATGCTTAAAATGTTTATTATTTCTTGATGAAGTATTCAGACATATGACCCATTATTAGTAGGAGAAGATGGGCAGAAGATAATGGAGGAGAGGGGGATCAGAAGACACCAGAGCTACTCAACCAGGGGTGGGATGCTACCGGTTCTGCCCGGCTCTATAGAACCGGTAGCTCTGAAGAGCAGCAGACATATAACTGGTTCTGTGTCTGCTGTTGTTTGGCCCACCCACCCACCTGGGCTCTTATCTGACCTTTATTTCCTGCTTTTTCAACCTCAGCTGCTTTGCGCGGCACAGCTGAGGTTGAAAAAGCAGTAAAAAAGGCATTTTTCAAATGCTGCGCACCTGCGTGCAGCACTTATCAGTTGTCTGGGAGGCACAGCTTTCGGTGTATTACACGGACACACAGCAAAACGTAAGTACCGAACCGGTAGTAACACCGGTTGAATTCCACCCCTGTACTCAACCATGTATTTCTTCCAAAAATGAAAGCTGAATTCAGCTGTACCTAAGAGAACATGGAATGGCAACTCAAAGCACACAAAAAGATAGTTGAATAGCACCTAGCTACCCTGAGTATTCAATATCTATTTCATTTCAAAGGGCAGAGAAATTATATTCATAGGACTTGAGGGACCTTGTGGATATCATCTCAGAACTCTGTTCTGTGATTTCTGAGAGAAAAGGGGACACATACAATAGTACCAGAGAACAGGAAAAGGGCAAATGTTTTTTTCTTCAAAAAGAAGAAAAAAGAGGACCCGAGTAGCTTCGGATGAGTCAACTTGACATTGAAACCAAGAAAACCTCTGGAGAAGAGCATTTGACAAAACCTTCAGTGAGTTCTCACTAAAAAGAAGGCAAAGTGCGTATTGGACTACACTATCACTTAAAGGGATACAAAATTGGTTGAACAGTCAAACCCAATGTATATACTGTATTGATGGTACCAAAAATTCAAGCAACATAGCCAGAGGGACAATGGGCTCTGGTCTGGGCTTTGGATCATACAGCATATCTATAAGTAATTCAGATAAAAGCTTCTTGGATTAGAAGCTAAATGTTATCAAAGCGAATAAAAAAATGAGGACCAGTTGCCGTTTGGGACACCCTGTAATTAGTGTTTGTTTTGTTCAGTGGTACCTTCTACAAGACTACAGCATGTTAGATGAAATCCTTCAGATCTTACACATCATATCATTTATTTATTTATTTATTCAATTTATATGCCACCCTATCTCCTGAGGGACTCAGGGCAGCTTACAATCAAAATAGGATTTAATACAGTCAGACAAACAAATTGATGAGTCGAGGTCTCACTACTGATTAGGATAATTTAGGATGTGTTCAGAACCCTTTCCTGTTCTCCCTCAGTCCGGGTAGGCTAGTTGGAATAGCCAGGTTTTTAACTCACGGCGGAAGGAGAGGAGGTCAGGGCCGTCCAGAGCCCTGGGGGAAGTTGATTCCATAGGGTTGGTGCTCCCACTGAGAAGGCCCTACTCCTGGGGATGGCCAGATGATTTATTATTATTATTATTATTATTATTATTATTATTATTATTATTATTTATTCGACTTGTATGCCGCCCTACTCCCTAAGGACTCAGGGCGGCAATCATTAAAACAGAATAAATTTACAATAAAAAACAATTAAATAAAACAAGTCAAATACATTAAAACATTTTAAAAGATTAAATAACCCTGAAACCCCCACCCAGGTCATTCCAGGCCGGCCTGTTGAAACAACCAGGTCTTCAGGTCCCGGCGGAAGGAGTGGAAGTCAGGGGCCAAACGGAGATCCATGGGGAACTGATTCCAGAGGTCAGGCGCTCCCACGGAGAAGGCCCTAGCCCTGGGAACCGCCAGCCAACAATGCCTGACCTACAGATTCCCAAGGAGGCCCCTCCTATGGGAGCGAAGAGGGTGATCGGAAAGTGATGCTGGCATGAGGCGTTCCTGCAAGTACCCTGGACCCAAGCCATTTAGGGCTTTGTAAGTTGTTACTAACACCTTGAAGGTAACCTGGGAGACAACCGGCAACCAATGCAATGCAAGATTTAGGTCTTTATGGTCAAACCCTAAAGCATTATTTTTTTCCAGAAAAGAACAGACATTATATCATTAAAAAAAATGAGACTGAAATTAAGTAGCCAATCAGCTTCTAGCAGTGTTTGTCCCAATACATTTTTCTAGGAGCTTTTTGAGTCATACATTTAGAAGGAGCTGTGGTGCCACAGCAGTTAGAATGCAGAATTGCAGGCTAACTCTGCTGACTGCCAGCAGTTTGATCCTCACCAACTCAAGGTTGACTCAACCTTCCCAGGTTGGTAAAATGAGGACCCAGATTGTTGGGGGCAATATGCTGACTCTGTAAACTGCTTAGAGAGAGTTGTAAAGCACTGTGAAGGGGTATATCAGTCTAAGTGCTATTGCTATCCTTCATGGTAGTCTAGATTAGAAGATACAAGAACAACTACGAGTGAGAAGGGGATGCTATGCAGGGAGAAAAAGATCTGTTTAGCAACCCCAATAAAGTATTAGAATTTAAGTCAACTATAAATTGAACATGACTAAATAGAAGTAGTAGTAATTCATGCATAGTGCCAAGTTAATTAATAAAATTTGCAGAAAAAAATATAGAAGCAAGGGCTAATGGTTTAATTTGCTTAAGGAATTAAACCAATCAGTAGAGTACAGCTCCATCAATGTCTTTAAATGAAAGATAGGTGTAGCTAAATGAAACCTCAAATTTTGGAGAGTATACTTCAGGGATGTCAAAATTTCAGGGATGTAAAGGATGTCAAACTTTCAGGGATGTAAAGTCATGGAATCAATTATTAACCAATCCATTATCCTCCACTTAGAAACAACCAACCTACTTTCTAACAAACAATATGGTTTCAGAAAAAAACTATCCTGTAATCTGCAACTATTACACTGCAAAAACATATGGACTACAAAACTCGATCAGGGCAAAGCAATAGACGCAATCTACATAGACTTCTGTAAAGCCTTTGATTCAGTGGTACATGACAAACTACTAATAAAACTAAAATCTTATGGTATCTGGGCAACTGCATAACTGGATAGAAGCATTCCTGTCAAACAGACAACAAATGGTCAAAATTGGGAGCATCTTATCCAATTCTGTACCTGTCAACAGTGGTGTCCCCCAAGGCAGTGTTCTAGGACCAACTCTCTTCATACACTACATAAATGACCTCTGTGATTATATTAAGAGCAACTGTGTTCTGTTTGCTGATGATGTAAAGCTATTCAACACCACAGACAATACTGCTACCCTTCAAAAAGACCTTGACTATGTATCAGAATAGTCAAACAAATGGCAACTTCAAATCTCAACAAATAAATGATCTGTCTTACATATCGGCAAAAAAATCAGAAAATAAAATACAAGCTGAATAGTCAAGACCTTGTTGATGATCCAAACTCCATCAAGGACCTTGGAATACTAATCTCTAATGATCTAAGTGCTAGAACCCACTGTAACTACATAGCCAAAAAGGCATTAAGAGTTGTTAACCTAATCCTACGTAGCTTTTTCTCTGGTAATATCACACTACTAACTAGGACATACAAAACATTTGCTAGACCAATACTCAAATACAGCTCATCACTCTGGAACCCACATCACGTATCTGATATTAACACAGTTGAGAAAGTCCAGAAATATTTCACAAGAAGAGTTCTCCACTCCTCTACTCATTGCAGAATACCTTATGCCACCAGACTTGAAATTCTAGACCTAGAAAATCTAGAACTACACCACCTTAAGTCCGATCTAAGTATGGTATATAAAATCATACATTGCAATGTCTTTCCGGTCAATGAATACTTCAGCTTCAACCATAACAATACAAGAGCACACAATAGATACAAACTCAAGGTTAACCGCACCAAACTTGATTGCAGGAAATACGACTTCAGCAACAGAGTGGTCAATGTCTGGAATACTCTACCTGATTCTGTGGTTTCTTCTCCGAACCCCAAAACTTTAACCTTAGACTGTCTACTATTGACCTCATCCCTTTCCTAAGAGGTCTGTAGGGGCGTGCATAAGTGCACTAATGTGCCTACCGTCCCTGTCCTATTGTTTCTTTTATTTTTCTTATATGTATTCATTTCATGTATTCACAACTATGTTTATCCTTATACTTATTATCTTGTAAGCGATTGACAAAATAAATAAATAAATAAATAAATAAATAAATAAATAAATGATAGATAGATAGATAGATAGATAGATAGATAGATAGATAGATAAACAAACTTGCAGCCCATGGGCTGGATGTATCACATGCTGGCCACGCCCACCCCCAGTTTAACAAAGGGGGAAAACATTATGTGACAACAACATAATTCCAGCTTAATTTGGACCCTCTACATTTCCCATCAATCAGAGCAAGCATACATATCACTCAGTTCAGCTAGCAAAAACATAGCTTGATGTTTACCTTGTTAAACATTTTTGTTTTATTAAATATCAACAGGTAACTGACAATATAAGAAAAGGTAGGCTAAAGGAAGGCAAAAGAGAAATGAACAGCATACAGGAGATTTAAAAATAGAGTTGACTTCAATCATGTATATTTTCTGCAACTTATCAGAAGGCACTGAATTTTCCAAAGCCACTGGAAACAGTACTATGAGTAGTCTAAATGGACAGCTTCAAAGGGAGAGGACTTTGAGAATAAAAAAACAGGTTAAGTATTAGTACTCCTTTAAAATAAAACCTTATTAAGACTACACCTGGAATACTGCATCCAGTTTTGCTCACCACATGACAAAAAAGATGTTGAGACTTTGGAAAAAGTGCAAAGTAGAGCAGCCGTAAGGATTAAAGGCCTGGAGACTAAAATATATGGAGAACGGTTGCAGGAATTGGCTATGTCTAGTCTAGAGAAAAGAAGTACTAGGGCTGATAGCAGTATTCCAGTATTTGAGGGGCTGCCACAAAGAAGAAGTGGCCAACCTATTTTCCAAAGCACCAGAGGGCAGAACAAGAAACAATAGATGGAAACTGATCAAGGAGAGAAGCAACCTGGAATTAAGGAGAAACTTCCTAACAGTGAGAACAATTAGCCAGTGGAATGACTTGCCTCCAAAAGTTGTAGGTTCTCCAACAATTGGAGTTTTAAAGAAGAGATTGGACAACCGTTTGTGAGAAATGCTATAAGGTCTCCTGCTTCAGAAGGGGGTTGGACTAGAAGACTTGCAAGGTGTCTTCCAGCTCTATTCTGAACTGAATTAAATTGATTTATCCAGCTTCAACTCTTTTTATTACACAACTTTCCATCCCAATTTTGTAGCAGAAAGATATGGAAAGTAGAACACCAGGTGATCTATCCTATATTCTTTACCATAAAAGCAACATTCATTTATTAAATTTATGTGCTGCCCATCTCCTCAACATGGCAACTCTGGGCGACTTACAAATCATGCAAAGATAAATAGAAAAACAGTTAAAAATTAAAACTATGCAAATTAAAAACAATTTTAAACTGTGTAAAAAAAAAAAGCCCCCAGGAACCAAGAGATGGACAGTACAGGGACGAGGACTTCTTATCCCATCAACCACATCAAATATTGGGCACCTTTGGGACTCCAAACCAATTGGAGAATACCAAATTTTAATGCCCTTCCAGAAGACCAAAATGGTGGGTATTACCTCTAGTGATAGAGTGCTCCACAGGATTGGGGCCACAGGAGAAAGGCTTTTCTCTTTTTTCCCACTCACTGGAATTCCTTTTCAGATGGGGGTCCTTGGGAGGCCTGTTCTACTGGTGCCAAATATATTTCACTTGGAAAAGGATAGATATAGAAAAGAAGTGGAAGCTTTAAAAATTAAAGGGGAAATACAGATGACAAACCCAGAGAATGGCCTAGAAAATGTTTTCCTCCTAGATCTACAAAAATCATTTGTTAAACCCTTGAAGAAGTCTGTGAGATGGGATAAAGATGAGGGGAGGGGAACCAAATCCTGCAACAATATTGAATGAACTAAAAGTTAAGGCTATTATAAATAAAAGGAAAGAATATAACCTTGGTTTATATGATCAAGATTAATATACGTATTTTGTTTGCAAAGTTCTGGCAACCATTTATGGACTTTTTGCTGGCATCAGGATTGAAAACTTGCTTGTTTTTTATGGATTTGCTTATAGAGAGAGACTTCAGAGAGTAATTAGGACTGCAGAAAAAGCAATTACTACCAACTTGCCTTCCATCTGTATACTGTATAATGTACACCTGTATACTGCACAAGACAAAAAGAGGGCTGTGAAAATATTTACAGACCCCCCTCACATCCTAGACATAAACTGTTTCAACTCCTACCCTCAAAACGACATTATAGAGCACTGCACACGAGAACAACGAGACACAAGGATATTTTTTCCTGAATGCCATCACTCTGCTAAACAAATAATTCCCTCAACACTGTCCAACTATTTATAAAGTCTTCACTACTATTATTAATCTTCTCATCACTCCTTATTACTCATCCCCTCCCACTTGTGACTGTATGACTGTAACTTTGTCGCTTGTATCCTTACGATTTATATTGACTGTTTCCTAGTATGATTTGATTGCTTATTGTATCCTATGACTATTATTAAGTGTTGTACCTGATGATTCTTGATGAATGTATTTTATTTTTTCTCATGTACAATGAGAGCATTTGCACCAAAGACAAATTCCTTGTGTGTCCAATCACACTTGGCCAATAAAGAATTCTATTCTATTCTATTCTATTCTATTCTATTCTATAGCTAAGGGTTGAAATTGGGATGAAGAGATAATTGCGATCTTATAGAGACTGAAGAGTTATAAACATTTTTCTATACTTGTAATGAATGTTGGGAATCACTTCTTTATATATTTCTTTTCTATTTCCTCATGTATTTTCTTCATTGCTCCTTCCTTCCTTCCCTCCTTCCACTTATTGTTCTTTTTTTCTATTCTTTTTTATTTATTTAACTTTAGTTTGTACAAGCTTTTATTACTGTAATCAAAATCCAGAATAAAAATTACATATATAAAAGCATAATTTTGTCTACCGCTGACTCTTTACATTCAGTGCACAAATTAGATAGCTCCTTTCAAAAAGTAACAATACATTTCCAGCATCAAAAGCAACTCATTCCGTTATTCAAGTTTTTTATAAACAGTAGGAAAAGTGAAGACTTATTTAAGCCACTTGTGGGAGATATGAAATTAAGAATATCACCATGAATTTGAAAAACTATGATTAATAGCAAAGTGAGATGTATAAAAAGGTTGAGATATGGT
The DNA here is from genome assembly GCA_009733165.1 of Naja naja. Taxonomy (NCBI): domain Eukaryota; kingdom Metazoa; phylum Chordata; class Lepidosauria; order Squamata; family Elapidae; genus Naja; species Naja naja. The sequence continues at coordinate 141,750,839 of CM019148.1, forward strand.
GACCAATCTCCTTGGCAGCACTAATTTAGTTAGCACATCCATCAGATGGGTAATTCAACTTATTTCCATGTTCTAATGATTTCTATTCATATAGGAACACCTGGGTGGATGAACATAATGACACATAAGAACATTAAGCCTGTTATCTATTAGCCTAATTAAATGCAATTTTAACTTAAGCCTGTGCTGAATTGCTTTGTTCTAGGATGGAGAGGACAAATTAAATCTAAGCTACTGAATATCAAAGTGGTGGGATGAGAAATTGAGAAACAAAGGACAGAGGGGTTTTTTTTCTCAACGGTCTCCTGCAGATTGGATTAAACAGTTTGGATTTGGGGCACTTTCAACAAAGTTTTTAGTAAAAAACGATTGGAAGCCACACAGAATTGGTTAAAAGATGAACAGCTGTATAAATGTTTTGAATCAACAAACCAAAAATGGGGTCAAGAAATGGCAGTTCCTTTTCCTTCAGTTTTTTCTTGCATTTGTTATTGTTTTACAGGTAATCCTCCACTTAAAATGATTCATTTAGTAACTGTTCAAAGTTACTAAAGTTACAATGGCATTGAAAAAAGTGACTTATGACCGTTTTTCACACTTAACGACCATTGCAGCATCCCCATGGTCACATGATCAAGATTCAGACACTTGACTCATATTTATAACAGTTGAAGGGTTTCTGAGCTCACCTTTTGCAAACTTCTGATGAGCAAAGTCAATGGAAATGCCAGATTCACTTAACAACCATGTTACTAGCTTAACAATTGCACCATGCACTTAACTGTGGCAAGAAAGGTCATAAAATGACCTGGATTGACCACGGGGGCGGGTAGTTTTAAGAGTTTGTTTATTCTGTAATTTTATCGTTTTAGCTGTTTTTGTAATTTGGACTTGTTTTTATTTAATTATTTTTATTGTATATGCTTTTGTATGTTCAGCCTGAGTCCTTTGGGAGAAGGGCGGCATACAAGTCTAAATAAATAAATAAATAAATAAATAAATAAATAAATAAATATAATAATAATAATAATAATAATAATAATAATAATAAAATGGTGCAAACCTCACTTAACAGCTGTCTCGCTGCACAACCAAAATGTGAGGCTCAGTTGTGGTTGTAAGTCAAGGACTATGTCAGCATTCCAAGGAATACACCCATTGCAAACACAATTCCAAGGCAAGTTGATTCCTCAAAGAACAGTTATTAGGGGATATCATCTCGATACAAACTGGTGGAAAGCCAGCTCTGAGAGGTTCTGTGCTTTTCACTTCATTAAAAAGTGAACGTTTCCTGTTTTCCCAAACAATAAATCACATTATCCAACCTGGGTGCTGGTTCGTTGCCTGGTTACTTCTCTCCTCCTCCTCCAGCCAGCCAGAAGTTGGAATGTCCTTGACTCATGAGAGAGCTATTTTGTTTTGGCTATAAAACCCCATCTATCTCTACACCCCCACTCAGCTCCAGGCTATGTCAAACCTGAAGCCATGTGAAAAGAAATCCCGATAGAAAAAAAAACTACAGAAAAGAAAACAGCCACAGCCAGGACTGACAGATTACCTGTAATTTGTTTTTGCTCCCACATGGTTTGTGTGTGTTTTTTTTTCATTCATCTGAGCTGAAAGAAGGACCAACAATCCCTTCTTTCTTTTTCATGAAATGCTCACTCCTGGGCAATTTATTTATTTATTTATTTATTTATTGTTTGTTTGTTTGTTTGTTTGGATTTATATGCCTCCCTATCTCCTGAAGAAGTCAGGGCGGATCACAACACTAAAAACACAAAATACAAAATTTAAAATTACTAAAAAATATTAAATAAGAACCCAAACAATATCTAAAATCCAACAAAACTCCAAATAAAAACCCACCCCTCAGTCCAGGCCGGCCTGTTGGAACAACCACGTCTTCAGGTCGCAGCAGAAGGAACGGAGGTCAGGGGCCAACAGAAGCTGCAGAGGTAACTGATTCCACAGGGTGAGCACTCCCACAGAGAAGGCCCTACCCCTGGGGGTCTAGCTGACGGCACCCAAGGAGGCCCTGTCTGTGGGAGAGCACAGGGCGATGGGCAGATGTTGCTGGCAGGAGGCGTTCCCACAAGTACCCTGGACCTAAGCCATGTAGGGCTTTATAGGTCAATACCAGCACCTTGAATCTCACCCGGAGGGCAACCGGCAACCAATGCAGCTCACGCAGGAGGGGTGTAACATGGAAGTATCGGGATACTGCCATCACAACCCAGCGGCCGCATTTTGCACCAGTTGAAACCTCGGAGTGGTCCGCAAGGGCAGCCCCATGTAGAGAGCATTGCAGTAGTCAACCCGGGAGGTAATGAGTGCATGAGTGACCGTACATAAGGCATCTCACCACTGATCCTTCTGTAACTATGAACTTAGTTTAGAGTGGGACCTCAGTGTGACACATTGTAAGGTGGCTGAAGCAATGCTGTAGGGCATCACAGCCATCCAGCTATACATCAGTCTGCTTTAGGCACAATGAAGTAACTGTTCTGGTGGCAAGGAGTTGAAAGCAGCTATTGGTTCCTTTGTCTTGGTTCCTTCTGATTGCCCAGTTCCAGAAGTAGCAGAGACCAATCAATCTTTCAATCTTTGATTACAACTACTGACCAGAACTGAGCAGCAGGGAAATTTGTCTACGTTGAAAGGAACTTGATGAAATTATTTCCACACTATGGCTAAGGAAGAAGGAATGGATTTTCTGTTCTCCATTCCAATTGCTATAGCTGATTGGTTGATTAAACATAATGGGAATTAATATTAGTGATATGGGCATGCTGAGTATATAAAGAATATATGAGACCATATGGAATAAAAATTGAATCTAATTGTTCTGACCCAGCCTTCGCAAGAATGAGAAGCCACTTACTCATGAGTTAAAACAACCCCCTTTTTAAAACAGGGCAGGAACAGTCTTTATTCATGTTAGATAGACAAAACCAAAAATAATTAGTAACAAATGAATGTCTTTTTCTCTTCTGAAACAGGGCATGAACAGTCTCTATTCACATGAGAACTTAAGGTAAAAAGTCCTTTCACTGATTAAGCCAATCAGAAATGGTCCTTGTTCACAGCGGCTGAGGCAAATTCACTCCCTGTTATTTTCCAGCAGGGAAACTCAGTTGGCATCTCAAATAAAGAGTAATTAGTCCCAACAAACCTGGTTCTGGCAAAGGAATCTGACTTGATTGATGTCCACTGGAAAATGAACAGTTGTCTATGACAACAGGCCACCCACAAACCCCTATTATTTATTTCCCAGCCAGGGATGGACTGGCGAGTGTCTACAACTTCTTTTCCCTGAAAGCCAGCTTATTGCTTCCATTGCTCTCCTCTCCTCTCCCCTCCTCTCCTCTCTGCTCATGATGGACCCCATCTGTTCCTCCTCCTCACTCAGCTCAGGCCCTGAAGATGGCTGCCTCTCCATCTGGGGATGGACAAAAGGCCCCAGTTCTGCATGTGCCTCTGATTCCAAAGGCTCCAAAGCTGGCCCAGCCTCCCCCTCCCCCTCATCTGACTCTGCTGCTAGCTCTGCTGGCAGCTGATGGGCACAACACCAATAAAGAAGAATGTTTGTAGCTCAAGGTTGAAATCAGAGGTCCTTGGTCCTCTCTGAACTTAGTGGTTTTCTTACAGACCTTTTATTACTGATGATTATTGATCATTACCGCTAGCACTGATGATGTTATCAAGTTTGGGTAATGAAACGTCTTCAAGAAAACCACCAAGCTCAGAGAGCACCAAAGACACACACACATACACACACAACTGAATCCTTGTAAGGATGCAGGCCTTCCTATCAAAAGTTGCCACATTTAAAAGTTACATTTGATGACTTTGATATAATATTTTGGAAGGTTATAGTGGCTGATATAAGAGTAAGCTTCATAAAAACTGCAGCATTTACTTCTCCATATGGGGGCAAATCTTTGCTTTTAAGCTGCCTACTGAACTGGGAATAAGTCCCACTAAAATCCATACTAATAGGTTTTAATCAAAGAGGATTTTGCATGCTTGTTGCCTAAATTACCATAACATTCCATCACATCATTTCCCCCCTAAAAGATTTATATATTACATTGTTCAAAAGAATGAACCCAGGAACTCACTTTTTATCTAAATTTGCTATTGGGGAAGAGTTAACTGTTGAAAATTTTATAAGAAATACAAGGATACACAAATATCCTAGTATTCCCTCTTGGAATAAGCAGTGATATGTGAGATATAGAAAATAAATAAATAGTAAGCCAATGGAATCAAAAACATGAGATATGAAAAAGAACAAGGTTCATTGTTCCTTTCCATCTTTGCAAGTGACCCTTGCTTCCAGGATATGAGTGTGTTTGTGTGCTTAGATAGACGATAGATGATAGACAGATGATAGATAGATAGATAGATAGATAGATAGATAGATAGATATAGATAGAATAGATAATGTAAATATAGATGATAAAGAGATAGATAGACATAGCAATAGCAATAGCACTTAAGTCTCATATACCATAATGCTTTATAGCCCTCTCTAAGCGGTTTACAGAGTCAGCATATTGCCCCAACAATCTGGGTCCTCATTTTACCAACCTTGGAAGGGTGGAAGGCTGAGTCAACCTTGAGCCGATGAGCATTGAACTCCTGGCAGCGAGTTAGCCTGCAATACTGCATTCTACCCACTGCACCACCATGGTTCAGTAGACATAGACATAGGGATAGCAATAAAGGAGAATATTTGTAGCTCAGGGTTGAAATGAAGGGTCCTTGGTGCTCTCTGACCTTGATTGTTTTCTTACACATATTTCATTACCCTAATTAGGTAAAATCATCAATGCTAGTAAGGAGTGCTGTTTGCTCTCCGTTTATATTCTGGTGACTTGCCTGTCTATGTGGGTGGGAGTAGTCTTAGGGATTATTTGGTTGGGCTGTTTACTGATGACTCTTTGACAACATACTAGGGACACCAAGGACTAACACACTAATAGAGATAGACATAAACATAGACATCACATAGACATAAACATAAACATAGACATAGATATAGTATATCAGTGTTTGTATATGTGTGTCTGTCCAATTCATTCAGAACCCAATGATCTTATTTCTTCCTTTACTATGCACACTAATTCAGTATCCCATTCCCACATACCCAACACTGATTTTCATTATAACTTTCCTTTTTTCCATTTCAGTAATAAACTTCCTCTCACATATTTATTTAGAAGAGAATATTTGAAGCTCAGAGTAGCTCAGAGAGCACCAGGGTCCTTGGTGCTCTCTGAGCTTGGTGGTTTTCTTGCAGACATTTCATTACCCACTTAGGGGACATCACCAGTGCTCAAGAAAACAACCAAGCTCATAGAGCACCGAGGACCCACACATTTATACATTTCTCACTGATCTGCTGCAGAGCAGAAGCATAATCTCTGAGCTCCCTCCACAGCACATAGCTACACTGAACACCACAAACATTATTCATTTTCATATCTTTTGATATTTTGAATGGAACCCTCTTTCCAGGATTTTAACAAACTCATCTATTCACTCCGTATATAGTGTCCAATGAGTAGGTTTCAACTCATATTACAGTTTTTTTCTCTCCTTCTGAGCAACCCATCCCATCAGAAACAACCAAATGATTTCTTTAATCTCTGAACCTGATGCTGAAGATGGGCAAGGAAAATGCAGAATGAGGTGGGTGCCCCACTCCTTGTCTCATTAATGGAAGCTATGCTCATCTAGGGAAGCATGATAACTCAGCGGTTAAAGATGCTGAGCTTGTCATCTGGAAAGCTGTCAGCCCAGGTTCAAGACCCAAGCACTGTGTGATGGGGTGAGCTCTTGTTACTTGCTCCAGCTCCTGCACATCTAGCAGTTCAAAAGCATGCAAATCAGACATGGTATTCAGCAGGTTCTGACCAGCTCTGGAGAACCTGTAGCTGAATTTTTGAATAGTTTGGGGAACCGGCAAATGACTGGAGATTTTACAGTATCCTTCCATGCCCACCAAGCCATGCCCACAGAACCAGTAGTAAAAAAAATTGAATCCCACCACTGATGAAAATGTGAGTAGATAAATAGGTACCACTTTGGTGGAAACATAACAGCATTCTGTGTGCCTTGGCATATAATGATGCTGGCCACATGACCATAGAAGCATCTATGGACAATGCTGGCTCCCTCAGGTAAGAAACAGAAATGAGCAACACCCCCCACAACTTGACAAGGGAAACGCTTATCTTTACCTTTATGCTCATCCAGACATGGACCATCATAACTCTTATTTCTTCAGTGTTTCCTACAGCTCATTCTTCTTTCACTTCAGTAGGTTGCATGATATTTGAAACTGTTTGTCCAGAAGCCGGCATGTATTAATGCCTGGTAAAGAAATATGTGATATATTTCTGTCCCAACAAATTGCCATAATTTACATAGAGATGTAGAAAAAAGAGATAATGACCAGATCTTTGCTTCCAATCCTTATTAAGAAATAATAAGTATGTTATTTTGTTCTCCTCGTTCTAGATATTGTTTGAGATTTTTAAATGAAATATTATATATCACCTATCATATCTATCTATCTATTGCCTATATCTATCTATGTATCTATCTACTATACATACATATATATATATATATATATATATATATATATATATATATTGTTTTCTAGATTTTCACGGGTAAAGGTATGTAGGTCTTGGTGTATTCGGTCTTGTCCCGTGTAGGATTGAGAATACTGGCATTTGAAAAATCTCATCCTCATCTTCAGGCTGGTGTCTTCAGCTTCGTTCTCCTGGGATATATATATATATATATATATATATATATATATATATATATATAGGTCTTGGTATTCGGGTCTTGTCCGTGTAAGATTGAGAATACCTTGGCAACGTTTCGACGAAATCTCATCCGTCATCTTCAGGCTGGTGTCTTCAGCTTCGTTCTCCTGGGAGAAGTGTGTGATCGTGGCTGTTTTTCCCTTTTAAACTCTAGAGTTGGCTGTGTTGTTACTTCTTGATTGGTTTGTGGAGTTGATGTATGCAGATTGGATGGCTTTTTCCTGAGACCCTGTGTGGCTGAGGTGCTGGCTGTGTGTCTCTCAGCCTTTGTGTTGTAACGACCTGGGTAATGGGCTGTGTGATGACCTTCTGAGTTCTATTGTTGTGACGTCCTGGGTGTGGTGCTGTAATCTCCTGGGTCGTTGTCTGTGCTGCAACCTCCTGATGTTTTGTGTTGTGATCTCCTGAGTTCTGAGATGTAGTATCCTGGGTGGAGGCTGTGATGTGCATTCTGGGCCTTGGTTTGGCTCCGAGTTTGAGGTCTGGCTATGTTTATAGCACTGTGGTCAGTTCTTAGTTTGGGGCGGAGGGGTGTAGCAGCTGGTCAGCCATTGGTTTCTGGATGGACAGTATGTTAAAATAACCATTTGCCACTGCAATGTTATTCACTGCAATGGGTATTGTGTGGCAGCTGTCAATACAGAAACTGAGCAGGACTCCAAGTTACATACAGAAGAACATGCAGATTTTCAAAAATAGTACCTGTCAACTCTGAAGCGAACCTGGCTGAAGTTATCTTATGCTGCCTCATAGTTGCCACGAAGCCTGAGAGAGGGAAATGAGGGAGGAAAGTAGATAGCCCAGCTAACAGTCAAAATAAAAAGTTTTCCTGTGGGAACCAAGGTCATCATAACAGGTGTCTGGTGAAGGAGGAGAGGAGCTGCCAGCTGTATTCATTGGACAATGTGACTGGTGACACCTGGGAGGGGGGGAGCTTTACTCTTTCAATTAGGTGAAAACTGCAGGAATATTTAGAGTTGGTTTTCACCAGCTGTGCCGATATGATGCATCCAATAAACATGCTCTTTGAGGAATTTACCTGCCTCAGAGTTTTGCTTTGGATGAGTGCATTACTCAGAATGCTGTCAGTACCTTTAGTCATGTTCATTAGGAACCTATTTCAAGGAAAAGCTCCATACCAAATTAAAACTATAATTAAAAGGGCCTTGGTGGCTCAGGCTGTTAAATGCCTGCATTTAAAGTTCCAGCTGCCTACAATTACTGTAGGCTCGAATCCCACCAGACTCAAGGTTGACTCAGCCTTCCATCCCCTTGGGGTAGGTAAATTGAGGACCCAAGATTGTTGGGGGCAATAAGCTGACTTTGTAAAAATGTCGCTTAGTAATAAGCAGGCATATACAATGGAATGAAGGCTATTGCTGAGCACACTGGGTTGTATCCCAAAAATTGTAAGCCGCCCTGAGTCTTCGGAGAAGGGCGGCATATAAATGTAATTTTTAAAAAAAACGTAAAGTAAAGATTTCCCTATCCAGTTGTGTCCAACTTAGGATGCAGTGCTCATCTCTGTTTCTTGGCTGAGGGGGCCAGCATTGCCTGAAGATGCTTCTTTGGTCATGTGACCAGCATGGCTATACACCAAAGGTACATAGATTGCTGTTACCTTCCCACCAAAGGGATACCTATTAATCTACTCGCATTTACATGCTTTCAAACCACTAGGTGGCCAAGGGCTGAGGCAAGGAATGGGAGCTTACCCCATTGCAGGGCTCTTGGGTCTCATACCTGGGCTGTCAGCTTTTCAGCTGACAAGCTCCGTGTCTTTAAATGCTAAGTCATTGTGCTCCCCCCTCAAACATATTTATATATATATATATATATATATATATATATATATATATATATCACTTTTTATATGACACTTTTAAATGACAATGTAAAATTGTCTATCAGTGGATAGACAACATAACAGTTTTTGAACTTATTTTTCAGCTGAAAGTTCAAAAATGTTGCCTTGACTTACACCATTTCTTTGTTTTTATTAATCTCACACCCTTTTAAAATACTACTGAAAAAACTGCAACTGACAGCCCTTTTTATCTATGTTTTCTGAGATCATCCCTATAATTATGATATCCCTTATGACCAGCTTCTAATTCATGGAAGATCCAAGAATCAAAGACTTCAGGATTTTTTTGCACATTAAATGACCAATTTTTAGTTACCAGAGTGATATCACATCCTCTTGATGGTATTGCCTTAGAAGGGAAAATGCTATCCAAGTAAAAGAGCAATGGAGCTATTTGCAGTCATCAAAATATTCCCTGCATTTATCATCCCTGGTTGAATTTGCATGTAATAGGGCCTCTTGATTTGCTTCCCCGAAAGCTTCTCACTTCAGAGGTGATGTAATGTTCCTCATCAAAGCAAGGCAAAGCAAACAGACAATGCCACACACCTTTAATGAAACATACCACATTACCTAGAAATCTCCTGGATCTCCTACTAAAGAGGCTAAGAAGAACAGTTGCAGGAATTGGACATGTCTAGCTTAATGTGGGGGTGGGGAGAGAAGGCTAGGGGTGACATGATAGCAGTCTTCCAATATCTAAGGGACTGCCACAAAGAAGATGGGACAACCTATTCTCCAAAACAGCTGAAGCAGGACAAGGAGCAATGGATGGAAAGTAATCAAGGAGAGAAACAACCTAGAACTAAGGAGGAATTTCCTGGGCGTTAGAACAATTAATCAGTGGAATGACTTTCCTTCAGAAGTCATGGGTGCTCCAACAGTGCAGGTTTTTAAGAAGGGATTGGAGAATCACTTGTCTGAAATAGTATAGTGTTTCCTGCCTGAGCAGGGTGTTGGACTAGAAGACTTCCAAGATTCCTTCCAATTCTGTTATTCCTATCTAAGACTTGCAAAAGCCAGAAGAAGCTTTGTAAGAGGTGCTCAGTCACTGGAGAAAGTTAAATAAAGTGCTCTCCATCAGTACCAAAGCCACACTCAGAGGCAGCCAACTAAAACATTCTCTGGAGGTGCCCCTCAAAGCCAAAAGAAATTTCTGCATAGGTTGTTCTGAGATGGAGCTGCAAAGCAAGGTAGATAATTTGCTTTTCATGAAGCAGTTTCAATGCCTTGATCTATCAAAGCAAAACACCCACCTGAACATGTGTACAGTCATAACATATCATGCTAAACTATGATTGACCAATCATTCTTATCCCATTGAGAGTCCTGGAATAGATCCTCTCCTTCCCTTTCTTCTCTTATCATGTGCCCACAAGAAGAATGTTTTTAATGTTCTGTTTGCTGATATCTATGGCAGATGAACAATTATGGACACATTTTCCCTTTGATGAAGAGAAAGCTTCATTTCCAAACAAAACATTGGCCCATTGGACTCTGGTCCTTGTGCTGGAAAGGAAGGCTGGTTATTAATCATGTTGTCTGAAAGTATCTCTTAGGGCTACAGTGATAGCTGTTCAATTACAGTCAACAGCTAAAGGATCCAGGGCACAGATGCCACCAAATCAGAGAAGAACTACCAGAGCTCCACAGTTGATAATAGCTGCAGTAATCTTTTTCGGATGTTGAAAACAGAGCCTGACATTAATGAGTGTCTATAATTCCAGCATACATTTAATTTATGCCAAAGCTGGAAAAATCAAACAGAAGAATGAGATGATTAAGATGCAACAGGAGCCACTAACCCACCAACGTCCCCGAAACTCCACCCAAACAAGCCCATTCATTTCATCTCAGCATGGCAGAACAATTTAATTATTAGTCTGGCTAATACTAATGACTCCATTTTCAGAAGAAATAATAGTTGTAAGTGACCAGCTGGGAAACAGATCCTGAAGCCTTTAATTAAGATGCCATTAAAGTGTTGACACTTCTGGTCAATTATATTATTGACAAGGAGAAATATTCAAGCGTGCACAGTAGAAGTAAGTAGGACCAATTGTGGTAATCTGTCTTGGGTGGGAAGATCTGGAGCAGAAGGAAGACATTATGTATGTCATATCAAGGGATATGAAGTCAAGAATGGGCACATTCTGATTTAATATCTTCCCATAAGAATTAACATTAGTGGTGAAGGCTATCCAATCAGTGGTGGGATTCAAAAATTTTTACTACCGATTCTGTGGGCGTGGCTTGGTGGGCATGGCAGGGGAAGGATACTGTAAAATCTCCAGTCAGAGGTGGTATTTGACTGTTCTCGGAACTACTCAAAATTTCTGCTACCAGTTCTCCAGAACTGGTCAGAACCTGCTGAATACCACTTCTGTATCCAATCCAATGAATCGCTGCATTAGCATAACTTTAGACAGAGGTCCAGAGATTTTATGAATCTGATACACAATCCTATAGTTAGAAGTAAATAATTTGACTAGTATGGTGGAGCATCCTTCCCCAAAATTTAGTGCAACCACTAGGACCAATACAACTGTGGGCTTTACAGACACAGTGGTTTTGTGGACCAGCAATGGTGAGGGAGAGGGGAGGGTTCCGTGTGAGCGGTGCATGAGCATGCATTTATGCACAGCTCCAGTTGTGCAAGCAGCAGGCATGCACGCATGCTTGCTTGCACAAATGGAACTTCAAGCACACACATGCCCACCATTTGCACAAGTGCAACTGCATGTGGGCTCTTTCCCTTCGCTTGCACAGCATGGTTCTGAATGGGCTATGGACCAGTATTTATTTATTTATTTATTTATTTATTTATTTATTTGGATTTATATGCCACCCTATCTTCCAAAGGACTCAAGGCGGCTCACAACAATAAAAAACATACAGTACAAAAATTTAAAATTATTAAAAAATTATTGAATAAAGATCCCAAACAATTATCTAAAACCCACAACGATCAATATACTATAAAAACCAATAAAAAGTATCAGCTTACAGCCCAGGGATTGGGGTCTAAGACTTTCTAGAGAACACAAAGGATAGTGAAGGCTTATCAGATAGATATTGACCACATCCCTTGTTATATGATCAAAGATCACCTGTTTATTCATTCATCTTCCATGTAAAATCCTTTTGTGGAATTTGTTAGCAATGAGAAGGATGGCAGGTCAAACCTCCCAGAAACTTGCTTCCTCTTTTTTTGTTAAATTACATGGGAGTAGGTGTTTTTTCCTGTGCTTTAAAAAAAAAAACAACAACAACAGCTGGTGTAACAAAGCACTGCATGGGCAATTCCTTGAAAAGATCCAAGGAAAAGTAGATAAGGAAAACACCTGGTTATGGCTGACCGATGGAACATTGAAGAAAGAAACAGAAGGCCTGATTCTTGCAACCCAAGAACCAGCCATCAGAACGAACGCAATCAAAGCCAGAATAGAAAAATCTGCTGATGACCCCAAATGCAGACTCTGCAAAGAAGCAGACGAAACCATCGATCACATACTGACTACAAGACAATCGCTCAGACTGACTACAAACAATGTCACAACACAGTCACTCAGAAGGTCCATTGGAACTTGTGTCGCTACTACCATCTGCCTGTAGCAAAGAACTGGTGGGATCATAAGCCTGAAAATGTGGTTGAAAATGAGCATGCAAAACTACTGTCGGACTTCCTACAGACTGATAAAGTTTTGGAACACAATACCTTGGATATCATGATTGTGGAGAAGAAAAAAGTGTGGATCGTCAACATTGCCATACCTGGTGACAGAATTGATGAGAAACAACTTGAAAAAAACACCACATATCAGGACTTGAGAATCGAACTGCAGAGACTCTGGCATAAACCAGTGCAGGTGGTTCCAGTGGTACTCGGTGTTATGCATGTAGGTTTGAATGTCATTGGTTTAGTTTGAATTGTTCTTGTAAAATGTCAAATAAGATTGGTTTAAAAAGTGCGGGAAAACCCTGCACTCTGATTGGCTGGTAACTACGACTGCTGGCTATAAGTAGCAGCCATAGCCCAGCCAAGTGGGGTCCATTCGAGCTGTAGTCAGTTAATAAACTCTTCACTGAAGCTCTTCGCGTCTGATTCTTCATACAAACATAACACTGGCGACGAGGATGGGATTCCCCTGAAGAGAAGATGACGCGGAAGACAAGCAGAAGAGCGAGATGGCTGTGCTGAACACCCCACCAGCCCCGTTCGATCCAGCGGCAGAAGACTGGGAATCGTATGCAGATCGCTTCCAAATGTATTTGGAAGGAAACGACCTCGCCGACATCCCCGAGAAGCGGAAGAAGGCGGTATTTCTCACGCACTGTGGTCCAGAAGTCTTCAAGATGGCGAAAGCATTGGCGGGAGCTGCAGACGAAGGTAATGGAATGGCCTGATTTAGAAAAGCTTTTAAGAGCCCATTACACCCCACAAGTATCGTGCCTCATTAAGAGACATGAGTTTTACCGTTGGGATCAAGGGAAAAGCGCAAATGTTAACGACTTCGTGCAAGTTTAAGGGACATTGGGGGTGCTTGTGACTTTACCAACTTAGAAGAGGCCATGCATGATTGGTTTGTTCTAGGCCAGGGGTGCAAAGTTTGACACAAAGAGCAAAATTTTAAATGTGAGAGTCCAGAGAGCCACACCACGCCGCTGGCCCTCAGTTGTTTCTGAGGATGGGAGACAGGATGACGCCTGGGGGCGGGACTACGCCGAATCTCTCCTCAGAGATCCCTCCTCAAAGCAGCATAACAAAAATCCAAACTTGGCAAGAGCCACAGTATACAAAATAATGATAAGAGGCAAGAGCTGCATTCTTTTGGCCGGAGCTTAGCGGCTCGAAGCCGCGTGTTCGCCACCTGTTCTAGGCCTTAAGATAAGGTCTTACAGAGCAAATTACTAATGAAACCTAAGATCACATTTAAGGAGGCCATAGAGGAAGCTGTTTCAGCGGAAGCAACCAAGTCCTCAGCAGCAGCCATGAAGAAATTAACAAGGCCTCAAGCCATTCTGATGTGGAAAAGTCCACAACAACCCATTGTGAGCAAATAGACTCTGATTCAGACTGTAGTGAGGTGGAGGAAGGAATTTATAGACTCAGAATGGAGAAGAAAAGGAAAGACCTTGGAAGAAAGAGGCAAAATTTTATTGCAGAGGCTGTGGGGCACACCCACACTGAATGCACGTTTTTAGACACCATCTGCCTACGTTGTGAGAAAAGAGGTCACCTAGCAAGAGTCTGCAAATCATCCAGAACTCCACCTAGTAGGAAGAAATTTCCTGAGAAAGAATTCAAGCCCAACAACTTCAGTGAGAAAATGGGGCAACTCAGAAGCAAATGGGAAGAATGAAACTCATCAAACAGTCACCATTGGTCATTCTTCACCCTTGAGAAGCAGAAAAGTACATGTGAAGGTACTCATTGAAGGAAGGCCTTGCCAAATGGAAGTGGACTCAGGCTCCTATTTATCTATGGTGTCATGGGACACCATTCACAGGCTACTTCCCAACATTCAGAAGAAACATTTCCAGAAGCAAGCACTGACTCTTAAAGACTACCAAGGGAACAAGATTCCAGTAGTTGGAACAAGAGAATTCAACGTGAAGTTTAAAGGCCACACCAAACATTTGCCCCTGACCATTGTGGACAAGGATCGCCCAAGCTTGCTGGGACTTGAGTGGTTCAATCCACTAGGCATCGAGGTAACTGGCATCAATCACGTGAGCAACTCTGAATGGGAGGAGGCCTTGAAGTCTGAGTTTCCAGAGGTCTTCAATGAAGGATTGGGCAAGTATATGGGGACCCCCATCACTTTCAACCTAGACCCCAAGGTACCCCCAATTCGTTTAAAGCCCAGAAGGGTTCCATTTGCTTTAAAGGAAAAAAATTAATGCACAATTAGACAAATTAATACCTCAAGGGGTTTTAGAGCCCACTGACCACTCCAGATGGGAGACACCCATAGTCACACCAGTCAAGACTGATGGGTCAGTAAGAATCTGTGGAGACTATAAGGGGACACTGAACCATGCGCTGCAGCAGAGCGTATATCCAGTTCCAGTGGTGCATCATCTGTTACATTTACTTGGCAGGGGTACAGTCTTTGCCAAATTGGATCTGGCCCAGGCATATCAACAACTAGCAGTTGATGATGCCACTGCAGAGGCCCAAACCATTGTGACTCATAGAGGTGCTTTCAAATGTAAAAGGTTACAATTTGGAGTAAGTGTGGCACCAGGCATCTTTCAAAGCCTTATGGAAAGAATGCTCCAAGGACTGCCAGGGGTAGTGCCTTACTTTGATGATATGTTAATCTCTGCTGAAAATGACACTCAGTTACAAGAAAGACTCAGAGAAGTCCTTACCAGATTCAGGAAAGCGGGGTTAAAAGTCAAGGAAGAAAAATCTTAAAACTGACAAGGTTGAGTTCCTGGGCTACATGATTGACAAGCATGGCATCCACCCTACAGATGCCAAGCTAAAGCAATCAAAGAAGCCCCTAGACCTAAATGCAAAACAGATTTGCAAGCTTTCCTTGGACTCATTAACTTTTATCACATGTTCCTACCTCAGAAGGCAACCATTGCAGAACCATTGCACAGATTACTTAATAAAAAGTCTGTTTGGGTCTGGGGCAGGAAGGAACAATCAGCATTTAACAGTATTAAAAGACTAATACAGTTCTCTGAGAATTTGCCTGTTGTACTGACTTGTGATGCATCCCCTTTTGGAGTGGGGGGGTTTGAGCCACAGGCTTCCCAGTGGGAAGAAGCCCCTATTGCATTTTACTCTGCACTTTGACCAAAGCAGAGAGGAATTACAGCCAATTGGACAAGGAGGCATTGGCAATTGTTGCAGCTGTTAAGAAATTTCATGAATATCTGTATGGGAGAACATTTACCATTGTTACAGATCACAAACCTTTGTTAGGCATTGTGGCATAGACAAACCTACACCCACTATCCTGTCACCAAGAATGCTGAGGTGGACTGAATTTCTTGCTGCTTATTCATACAAACTTATCCACAAGCCTGGCAAGGACATTGGACATGCTGATGCACTGAGTCGTTGCCCACTTCCTTACCAAGGGAGGACTTTGAACCTGAAACACACACCTTTTTCCTAGAAACTGTTGCCAAGCTTCCAGTTCATGCTGCTGAAATTGCCAGAGACTGCCAAAGACACTGTGTTGGCTCCTGTTATAGGCTGGATTAAGAAAGGTTGGCCTCTTCAAGATCTACCTCACCTTGCCCAACCTTTTAAGTCCAGGCAAACTGAATTATCTGTATTAAGAGGATGTATTTTGTGGGGTAACAGGGTGGTTATTCCTGCAAAACTGCAAAGAGAGGTTTTAGAAATGTTACATGAGTGTCATCCTGATATTGTAAGGATGAAGGGACCAGGAGTTATGTATGGTGGCCAGGTATTGACAAAATTGTTGAAAACTGGGTTGCATCTTGTCCCAACTGTCAGGTAGTCAGGCCTGCACCATCTCTTGCCCCCCCACAGGAATGGGAATGTCCTAGGGGCCCGTGGTCCAGGATTCACATTGATTTTGCTGGCCCTACTAGAGGGCACACCTTTCTTATTATAGTAGATGCATATTCCAAATGGCTAGAGTATCCCATGGCACCACCACAACTGATGCTGTCATCAAACAGCTCAAAGACTTTTTGTAACCCTTACGGGTTACCTGATGTTCCATGCTCTGACAACAGGGTATCAGACATGCCCTTACTGCCCCTGGGCACCCTTTGGCTAACGGCCGGGCTGAATGCATTTTACCAAGGAGAAGCTTCAGCAACTGGGTCCTGGGGACATCACTGAGAAAGTTGAAAACTTCTTAGTGTTCAGCACATCCTCCTAACCCATCAAATAACTTATCCCCAGCAGAGTTGTTGATGGGTAGGAAACTTAGGTCTTCCCTTGACCGCCTTCATCCCACTTACGCACCCAATGCACCTTCCACTTCCAAAGTTCGCACATTCAGTGTGGGTGATTCTGTTTATGCTAAGAACCTTATAGGTGAACCTTTGTGGATTCCTGCTGAGATAACTCAGATCACAGGCCCTTGTTCTTACAGGGTGCAAACAGAGGATGGATTCCTCTGGAGCAGGCACATTGATCAACTTAGATCCAGGTTCTCTCAGGAACATCGCACTTGTTCCTCTCTAGTTCCCTCACCTGATGTCAATTCTAGGGGGGAAGGGGAGGAACAGGAGGAAAATCAGCAAGCCAGAATCAACCCCATGTGTAACGAGCCATTACGACAGGAACCATTCCAAAACCTGTCACAATGCCAAAATCCATCCTTAGAAGTGGAAGATTGTACATCACTACCTGACTTGGGTGCTGACATTGGGCTGGAGATGGGTTGGGAGGAGAGACCAGATTCTAACAATCAAACAGGGTCTTCTTCACAGGAACTCCCAGTGGGGAAATGTCAGCAGACACATTTCCTCTCTCACTGGGTGAGAATGTTAAAACTTCTGAACCATGAAGGTCTCAACGTACACGCAAGAGCCCCACCTATTTAAAAGAATACATTAGATAGGTTGGGGTTTGGTATGGACTGAACCTAGTGGGGAGGGGTGTTATGTATGTAGGTTTGAATGTCATTGGTTTAGTTTGAATTGTTCTTGTAAAATGTCAAATAAGATTGGTTTAAAAAGTGTGGGAAAACCCTGCACTCTGATTGGCTGGCAACTACGGCTGCTGGCTATAAGAAGCAGCCGTAGCCCAGCCAAGTCGGGTCCATTCGAGCTGTAGTCACTTAAGAAACTATTCACTGAAGCTCTTCGCGTCTGACTCTTCATGCAAACTTAGCACTCGGCACACTGGGTGCTGTGCCTAAAGACCTTGGCAAGCACTTAAAAACAATGGCACTGACAAAATCACCATTGGTCAGCTGCAGAAGGCCACCTGGGATCTGCTCGCATAATCATGATGCATCACAGTCCTAAAGGTTTGGGAAGTGTTCAACTAGTGATTTGTGATATGAAACCCAGCTTAGTTATCTCGTTTGCTGTGTATGCTGTCATTTTTTGTGTCAAATAATAATAATAATAAGTTCAGTGTGTTAGGATTTTTCCCCCTATCACTTAAAGTAGAAGGCTTTATCCCCAACTACCAAATAGCCTCTCTGGTTGTGCCTCTTACCTTCATTTGTGACTGAGTAAGTGAGAGAAAAAAGATGAGAGACAGCATAGTCTGGCCCTGGATTATGGAAAGAGGAAGAGATTGAAGATAGCCATCTCTAGAATTTCCAAGGGCATATCTATTAGGATAGAGCAGGGGTGTCAAACTCGCAGCCCATGGGCCAGATGCATCATGTGCTGGTCCCACACCACATGGTTTAACAAAAGGGGGAAAAGTCCTATACGCCATGTGACACCGTTGATGACGCAAGTTTGACACCCTGAGATAGAGTAACATAGGTTTAGTCTAACAAGATTTTGTCTATAGCAGAATGTATACAAATAAAGAACTGAACTTTGCGCTGGATAGTTTTATGTTGTTCTTGGACTAGGCCTGAGACAATACGAGATCTGTTTTCACTTTAGTTTTCTGCCAGGAATCAACTATTAGGCCTTTGATTCTAGACAAACAAGATTGGTGTTAGTGCAGCAAAACACATTTTGGAACTAACAACAGTTTTATTGGAATGTGCATTTGTGTGTGTATGTGTGTGTGCGCATGTTGTTTATCTTAAAAGGAAATAGCAAGATGGGTAAATATGTAGGTAACTACACATGTGCATACACGATCACAGTTGGGGGTAGACTTGAAGACCTTTTACTGCCTGATAGATCAATGATTTATCATATCTTGAATCCAGTTCTGTGTCTGCAGATGCTACATCCATAAACTTTGAAGCTGAAGCACATGAAAACCATCAACAATCAAGGTTTTGTTTCAAGAAAGAAGACACTGTCTTGCATCTGCTTTCCTAAGATATCTTAATGTTCTTCTCTCAGCATGTGCTGGGTTTTTTTTCTCTCCCTCTTTTTTTTTTATTCTCCAGCATCATGTATTAGATTTGTGTATATTTATGCATAAGAGGCTGTAGATTTTGTATTCCGGGTAGACATTAAGTCAGTCCAATGAAGTAATGAGTGTTAAACTGGCACGAAAAATGCCAATAAGTCTACAGTTACTCCACATTTGAGGAAAGGAAGAATAGTGTGTGGTAGTATGACAGTGGAGGAAAATCACAAGACCTTGTTCGCTTTTATCATATTCAGTTTCTAAGCAGCAGGCTGTGGTGAACCAAAAAAGTATTTTAATGGGATGTCCTCAACCTGTGTCTTATGGACACTTAGTAGAAAAAACAAGGCTATTTTGGAAAGGTCACAGAGCTGGCATTATGCTTTCTATATTTTTCATATGCTTGATTTACTGTGAACCCAATCATATACTGTAAGCCGCAGAGAGAGAGAGACATAAACATACTGTAGAGTCACATTAAAGCGTTTGCTGCCCAGGCAGTCTATAGTTCTTTCTAAAATCAGATCTCTTCATCCTCAACCAGTGTGTCAACATGTGAGCTGGAGCCCCTTCATAGAGTTGCAGTTTTAATCCACTTTGTAGAGAAAACTTCATTCCAAGCTAGGCAAAGCAGTGAGGATTTAGATTGTAAAGCTGGATACTTAACAAACAGGAAACTATGACAGATGAAAGAGCAAATCTCAGCCACGTGCATAAACACACCCTGAGCTTAGCAGATGATCCATTCTCCCAGAATCAAAGCAAATCTACAGTTGTTTAAAGCACAAAGCCACACACACCTGTGGATAGGAACAATCTGATTTTCCATTGTAATGCGTGTGTATTGATTTTTGATTGCAGGGTTATTCTGCAGATGAAAAGCTTGCAAGCATACCGTGAACCACTTCATTTGAAAATTAGCACTTTATAAAACAGAGCCACATTCCCAGAGTAGGCTAAACCCACTGAAATAAATTGGTCCACTTGTTAAATATTTTATAGTAACGTTCTTATTGATTAAAAAAAAGAATGGAAAGGAGGCACTTGACGGTCCTGTAGATTTATCGGGAAATGCCTGCTGATGTAGCAATCGCAAGAGTATTTTGCTTAGATTTTATTTAATTGGCATATAAATGTGAAGTTATTTAATTTTTGTTTTCTAACACACTGGAAAATTCTAACCAATGGATCCATCCCAGCAGGTTCTAAGAAGTTGGACAATTAATTCTCAAAGATGGCTTAATTGTTTATTTTATTTATTTATTTATTTATTTATTTATTTATTTATTTATTTGATTTCTAACCACCCCAGCTCCTGAAGGACTGGGCGCATACAATCATAAAATGATACAGATATACAATCAAAAAAATATTAAATAAGAAACCCAATTAAAAGCTAAAAATAATAAAACCGTCCTCTAAAACTCCCCTACCCTCAGCCCAGGTCAGCATGTTGGAACAACCAGGTTTTGAGGCCCGGTGGAAGGAGCAGAGGTCAGGGGCCACCCGAAGGGAGCTGGTTCCAAGGGTGGGTGCTCCCACAGAGAAGGCCCTACCCCTAGGGGTCACCAGCCGACATTGTCTGGCTGACGGAACCCTAAGGAGGCCCACCCTGTAAGAGCACACAGGATGATGGGAAACAGTTGCTGGCAGCAGGGTCTCCCATAAATATCCCGGTCCTAAGCCATGAAGGGCTTTGTAGGTTAACACCAGCACCTTAAATCTCACCCAGAGGGCAACCGATAACCAGTGCAGCTCACGCAGGAGGGATGTAACATGGGAGTATCGGGACACTCCCATCACAACCTGCGCCGCTGCATTCTGGACAAGTTGAAGCCTCCAGTTGGTCCTCAAGGGCAGCCCCATGTACAGAGCATTGCAGTAGTCCAAACGGGAGATGACGAGTGCATGAGTGACCGTACATAGGGCATCTTGATCCAGGTAGGGGCACAACTGGTGCACCAGGCGAACCTGGGCAAATGCCCCCCTGGCCACGGCTCCCACCTGCTCCTCTAAACTGAGCCGTGCATCCAGGAGGACGCCCAAGTTGTGCGCCCTATCTACGGGGGGTAACACCTCCCCACCATAACAAGAGGTGGAATATCCTGGACAACTTGAGATGCCGGTATATAAAGCCATTCGGTCTTGGCCGGGTTGAGCCGGAGCCTGCTCCTCCCCATCCAGACCTGCACCACCTCCAGGCACCTGGACATCACGTCAAGGGCGTCACTGGGTTGATTAGGAGTGGAGATAAAAACCTGGGTATCATCAACATACTGATGATACCTCACCCCAAAACCATGGATGATCTCACCCAACGGCTTCATATGGATGTTGAACAAAAGGGGCGAAAGAACCGACCCCTGAGGCACCCCACAAAGGAGGGACCTCTGGGCCAATTCCTGGCCCCCCATCAACACCATCTGCATACAGCCTGAGAGGTAGGAGGAGAACCACTGCAGAACAGTGCCTCCCATTCCCAGCCCCTTGAGCCATTGCAGTAGGATACCATGCTCAATGGTATCAAAAGCTGCTGAGAGATCTAACAGGACTAGGACAGAGGAATGACCCCTGTCCTGTGCCCTCCAGAGATCATCCACCAGTGCGACCAATGCCGTCTCCATGCTATACCCGGGGCTGAAGCCCGATTGGTGAGGGTCTAGGTAATTGGTTTCTTCTAGGAACACCGGGAGCTGCCGAGCTACCACGGTCTCAACAACCTTCGCTACAAAGCGAAGGTTGGAGACTGGATGAAAGTTGTTTAAATTAGCTGGGTCCAAGGCAGGCTTCTTGAGGAGGGGCCTCAAGATCCCTCACTCAAAGAAGCATTAATTACTGCCTGGAGCCAGCCTCGTGTAATCTCCCGGGCAGCATACACCAGCCAGGAGGGATACGGGTCCAATAAACCCGTGTTGGGGAGGGTTTGCATATAGGTAACCCTTACAACTATGATTGAACCTCAAATTTCTGTTGTTAAGAGACAGTTGTTAAGTGACTTTTGCCTCATTTTGTAACCTTTCTTGCCACAATTCTTAAGTGAACCACTGCAGTTGTTAAATTGGTAACATTGTTGTTAAGTGAATCCGGCTTCCCCATTGACTTTGCTTGTCAGAAGGTCATAAAAGATGATCGCATGACCCTGTGACACTGCAACCATCATAAATATGAGTCAGTTGCCAAGTGTCTGAATTTTGATCTCGTGACCATGGGATGATGTAATAGTCACAAGTGCAAAAACTGGTCTTAAGTCATTTTTTTCAATGCTGTTGTAACTTTGAATGGTCAACAAATAATCTGTTCTAAGTCAAAGACCATCTATACTGCAGAGGGTTGATTCCTATGGCCTCTTCCAGTTCCACATGCAATTTCATATTTCTAGGAATTACAAAGTCAGAGCATTGAAGTTCGCAATACTGCTTGCCAAATTAAAATAATGGCACATTAGAGAAACATCTGCCCAAATGCATACTAGTCATGAAACTGCATTACCTTGAGGAAACTGAGGTAACTTATGCAAATTTATAAATAAATATGCTTGGAGAATGCATGTTTGGAATAATTTCTAAACAGCATTATGGAGTTAAACATCAATGTTTTTTTTTAAAAATCAATTTGGGTGAGTTCTCAAAAATGATATCATCTAAATATGATCGATTCTCACTGTTGAGAATATTAGAGAACATGTTGACATCTGAATATTAGAGAACATGTCACCATCATTTCTATTATAAAACTGGTCTTTATAATAGGATTGTTGATGGCACTAAAGGGGTATCATTTGTCCTTCCTGAAACAGAAATCCACTTAAAATGTTTTCTTGTACAAGAACTGGGAGTAGTATAATGAATAAATTAATATTGACACTAATTGAATGGTCTCACTGAGATTAAAATGGTCTCTCAGTTTTAGTACTGAATGAATCTATCAATCCAGATGCTACTAAAACTCTCGTCATGACCTTTTGCTGGGCAAAATGGGGCATCATAAGGCAACAATTTTTGAATCAAAATACCTCAAATGGGCTAGCTTACATAATGTGTCCAAAAGCTGGGGCCCATGACTCATGAGGGACTGATATTTGAGAAAGTTGTGGTTGCTTCAATGTTACTGGCAGCTGCTAACTGCTGGGACAATAGCAATCATTTTCAACCTACTATGATGGCTTCCCCTGCAGTCTCGCAATCCCTTGCTCCCAACCCCACCCAGCAGCAAGGAATTGTCTCACCCGGTGGTTTTTAAAGAAGCCATTTTAAACTGCATGAAGAGCAGCCTTCCTCCTATGCTTCTTCACAGAAACCTTGAGAGGTGGCTTGGGATGAATGAGGAGACAAGACAAGATGGAGATAAAGGGAAAATAAACTAGAGAATACGTGGCAAAGAGCGATTACCATGTGAGTTCCTCAACATGACAATATCCACCTCAGGAACAAGATTTCAAAAGAATGAGACTAAATGCACAAGGGCACCCAAATTTTTGGAGGAGAGAAAAGGAGGGGAGGGGGAGGGAGGGAGTATTCCACTCCCAGATTCCCACAAGGAAACTGAATGGGGAAGCTGGTAGGAAGTTGGAAGTATCTCCCCCTGCTTTTTTTCCTACTTGTGGTCATTCTGTTTCTCTGTTTAGGTAAGGAAATACCTTTGAAATGATGACACAGTGGGACATGGGTTGTCTAGTTATTGATAAGTATGTAGTGGCACAAACAAATGGACAATATCATATGAGTTTATTTCCATTAGTTAAATGGAATTTCCTATCTATCTCTGCATTGCAGCCCAAACACACACACACACACACACACACACACACAGGGGAGGAGGAGGAGGGGAGGAGGAGGGGAGGAAGAGGAAGAGGAGGAAGAAGAAGAAGAAGAAGAAGAAGAAGAAGAAGAAGAAGAAGAAGAAGAAGAAGAAGAAGAAGAAGAAGAAGAAATTCATTTCATTTGGGCTCTGTTGGCATATTATTTCTATTGTCATGTTTTTTAAGTCTGTTTAATATGTTTTGTTTAGCAATTCAGTGTTACAAATTTGCTCTCGGATGTTGATTTATGTATTTTCACTGCCTTTAGCCTTCGCTTGTTTCCTTATTACCATTCCTACTTGCTTTATAGTTTCTGTTATTTGTTTAAAGAACCATGGATTAGAAGGGAAAGAATTTATTAACACTAAATGAGCATGCACATACAAAAAAAGTGTGAAATTTGAAAATAGAAGAGTATGTGGATGAAGCTGCTCTGGTTATAAAGTTTAACCCTTTCTGCTGAAAATGATGTTGTTTTTTCTTCCTTTTTCTTTCTGGCATTCATACAACTTCAAGGCTACTTTTCAAAATAAGGTTGTGGAAAAGGGGATGGGAGAGGCAGAGATGGTTAGTTAGTGTCAACAACGCAATGAACATGAATTTGGGCAAGCTCTGAGAGACAGTGGAGGATGGGGAAGGTCTATGAACAACAGAAATGATATACTCTCTCAAGTTTACAATTTGGATACCTAGCATATGACTCCAGAAAGCTCCTTCCCTCTCACACAGTTGTGGTAAAAACAGATTTTACACTGTAACAGAGGTCAGCAAAGTCCACAGTAGACAGGAATATACCTGTCAACAGGTAGAATCATGTCATCCACATAAGAGAAGTTTTGATACTCAGTATTTTTTCTAGACTGTGGGAGCTTCATGCTCATTTGATAGCATAGCACATAGACTTATATGCCACTTCATGGTGCTTTACAGTACTCTCTAAGAGGTTTACAGAATTAGCATATTGCCCCCAACAATCTAGGTCCTCATTTTATTAACCTCGGAAGGATGGAAGTTTGAATCAAACTTGAGCTGGTCAGGATTGAACTGCTGGCTGCGAGCAGAGTCTCCAGTACTGCATTCTTAGTGGTTTTCACTAGAGTTGGTGTGTGACTAGGTGCATAATAGTGAATATTTGCTCCACCAGGTTCCATTAATTCTGGTTTTAGGGACATGTGGTTGTCACAAAAAGGAAACCAGAAATTGCCTATGGCCCTAGAGTTACACCATGATGGCCCAAGGGATATTTAAGGCATTAACACACACCGATAGCAGGCAAAATGGCTTGACATGGGAGCAGGTGGGCAAATAATCTTAAAAATATTTCAAAAGACCTAACCTGGTGAACGTCTTCCACTGCCCATTGTTATGTACCCATTACCCCAATGCTAAAGTTATTAAAAGAGATAGTCAAGGAAAAATACAATATATAAGCCCGGACTTCTCACTGAAGTTTCTCTACCGTTTCCATCTCTCTGAGGAAAGATTGAAAAAATGCTTAAATCTTCCAGTCTTCACAGCAGTTCTGTGTTTTATACTTTTGGTCAAAGGTCAGGAGGGAATGAGAGCTCCACTTACCAAAGAGATTAAAATAGGATTAAGTGTGCTCATTTCTCAGCAAACAACATTTAGACTAAATCTTGACTTAAGGCTACAATTATCCTATATACAGTAACCCAAGAGAAAATCTCCCTGCACTGGATTTATTCCATAGTAGAGCGAGCACAATGTGGCATAGTAATTCTGAAAACTATTCTGGTGTACTCTTATTCACGCTGTAAGGATATGGTGTGTGTGTGTGCCTGGGTTTAAGATAGTGCCAGTCAGTAATCCAATAATAAAGCCAATGTAATTCAGAGCAATTTTTTCTATAAATTAAGTGAAAATATATTGTTAAATGAATTATATGGGGAAAACTAGTGAATGAAAGACCTGGCGCTACCATTATGCACTGAAGTGAACTTTTTATGCTAGCACACTATTGCTTGCATTAGCCAAATTTATAATGCATTCACAAAAGTCTGGGTGGGCAACCTGCATCCCTGGAGCCACCTGAAACCCTTGAGTTTATTTTCCAGACCTTGGAGCTTCCTTGGGCCTTGACTGCTGAAAACCGACTTTATTTATTTAGCTGTCTGACAAATATGTTAAAAAAGCACATCACAATTACATTCTTAGTGAGCAAATATGAAACTATTTACTCTGTTTACGAATTCAAAGGTAGACTATTTCTACAATGCAATGGAGCTGCACACAGAAAGTCGCTGACTTTTCCCTGATATGTGCTTAAGGACACAATATGTATCATTATCTGCTCTGGAGCATCACAGCTACAATTCAAAGAGGGGAACTTTCCTCATTTACAAAAGAGGCTAGTGCACCTGCCATGCTGAATCCTAATCCTATTGAGGATTGACCAGGTCTTACGGGATAGATTGAATCCTTTTGGTTTACCTGTGAAACAGGGAATGTTGTGACACTCTGAAGGAACAGTAGAGGCCCATTCTTGTGTCCAGGCCTGAAGCAGATTGAAGTTGTTATCCAGCAGGTTTCTGGCAGTCCTAATAGGTTGGATATCCAGAGTGAAGCCTGTTGTTTATAGCATTTGTCATGCCTCAGCATATAACTTTTATATACTGTTGTTGCTCTCTAGCCCCATCTGGTGACCAGAGAGACAAATACCAAGTATACTGTTTGAAGCTGAGCCCACTCCATTAGCCATCAGCCCTCACTCTCAAACAAGTGCGTGCTGGGAAGACAGACTCCATTTCCTTTAGCATTTGGAGAAGGCAGAAGCACAAAGAAGAATCCATCTTAATCTGTGGCACACAGTCATCCACGGACAAAGCCACATCCCACACAAAGAGCATCACTGAAGAGATTTAAATTGCTTCCATTTATTAATTGTTATGTTCAGCAGTAACTCAATACTGTCCATCTTGCATTTGGTTCTCATTGTATGTATCCCTATTTTATCCAGTTTCACCATATCCTGTTCTTTCAGCAAAGCATTCCGATACACACATGGTCTGTTTTATTGGAGGATAGGTGAGCTTAGCTGCATATCAAGCTGCACACAGACTAACGTATAGTGAGGAAAGAACAACATCAGTCATGTCTCCATTGATTGACAGATGAATATTACCAATTATTTTCTTATAGTAGAACATATGTAGGTGTGGTGGAGAAATAAGACTCAAAACTTGTACAAAGAAAGTGGGAACAGATCTTATTGTGCCCAAAAACCAACAGCACCAATATGAATGGAAATCAATATAAATTGCAGTGTATACTTTACATAAGTACATTAGCACCAACCCCACCAAAAGTAAATATTACTCCAAAATCATGATGTGTCCCATAGGTATGAAGTGGCCTCTTCTTCTTTAAGACAGGCCTTGTGAAGCACTGCCCATGCTTATCAAAATATGCTCATTCCTACCTTAATGTAGATCTCAAGAGAAACAGGTTGCCCTGTATGACTGTATGGCTATTTTTGGCATCTTCAGTTTTGGATTGTCCCATGTGAACCATCTCTGACCCTCAGAAAATTGAAAAAGATGGCCCCCAATGGGCAGCTCCTTCCTCATGATCCTAGAAGTTTGATTTAGAGAACAATATTGATGCGTAGAGGCTTGTTTAGTTTTCACATTGCTATCCAACCTCAATTCAAAGATTCACACCATATTGTGTATATAACCTGCTTGCTACCCGTATGGTAGATTGTCAATCTTCATCCTTGCAAGAGGGAATAGCCCCTCATGGAGACCGGAAAGACAGAGACAGAGACAGACAGACAGACAGACAGACAGACAGACAGACAGACAGACAGACAGAGACAGAAAGAGGTAAGACAAGAGAGAGATAGAGAGAGAGAGACAGACAGACAGAGACAGACAGAGACAGAGAAAAGAGAGACAGAGAGACAGACAAGACAGAGAGACAGAGAGAGAAGACAAGAGACAGAGAGAGACAGACAGACAGACAGACAGACAGGGAAAGACAGACAGAGACAGAGAGAAAGAGACAGACAGACAGACAGACAGACAGAAGACAAGAGAGAGAGAGGGACAGGGAGAGGGGGTGGGAGGGAAGGAGAGAGGGAGATGTTCTAAGCCACATAGAGAGTGAGATATCCTACCTCTGAGCTCTGCTGGAAATAAAGCCCATTTAATCTTTTCAAAGCAAAGATCTGTGAACCAAATCTGGAAAAAAAAACTTAGGGATTACATACCCTGAAGAGTCTGATTAAAATCTGGAATGTCCAGGTGTCAGGAAAAAAAATATGGGTAAACGAAGCAAAGAAACTTTGATTTCAAAATGTTATTTCTAGCTAAAACATCTGGACATGTATTTGCTCCACGTTTATGATATCTGTTTTCTCTGTTGGGCTAAAGTCTTGTTGCCTCATGTTCTTATTTTGCTGTACAAGAGAGGGAATTGCCTTTAATTTCAGTCTTTATTACAGACCTCGGGCTGTTCAAGGAGATACGTTTTCCTCCGTACATTCTTTTTTTAAAAAAAAAATCTGTGATTAATTTGAAACATCAGTCCAGACTCTTTGAGGGCAGTGAACATGGCATCTGAAGCAGACTAGCATCACCTTGTGTTCTGCCTGGAGCATTAGATTTTTCTTTCACATTTACATTTCTTTTTTTTTAATTGGTTTGTAAGAGGCTGATCTGGGCAACTGCAGAGAGATACGGACATGACCTTGAAGGGATTATTCAGGAAATGTTACAGAAACAAGAAGGGCAGAAGCATTTTTTAAGCCTGAGGGAAAGAAATAGCATTAGGAAGAGATTCAGTCTGGCTCCTTTCTGACTCATTGGGGTATAAGAGAGAAGGGAAGAAAAACACAAGCAGATTACAGGCAGTCCTCGACTTACAACATTTAGTGACCATTTGAAGTTACAAAGGCCCTGAAAAATGTGATCTATGACCATTTCTCACACTTACGCCCATTGCAACATCCCCACAATCATGTGATCAAAATTCAGACACTTACCAACTGGCATGTATTTGTGACGGTTGAAGTCCTGGGATCATGTGACTAATTTTTGCTATCTTCTGACAAGCAAAGATATTTAACAGCTGTGGTGTTAATTTAAAAACAAAAGAGCCTCGGGGGCGCAGTGATTAGAGTGCAGTCTTGCAGGCTAAATCTGCTGACTGCTGGCTGCCAGAGGTTTGGCAGATAGAATCTCACCAGGCTCACTCAGCCTCCCATCCTTCCGAGGTGGGTAAAATGAGGTTCCAGATTGTTGGGGGCAATATGTTGACTCTGTAAACTGCTTAGAGAGGGATGTAAAACACTGTGAAGCAGTATATAAGTCTAAGTGCTATTCAGTGGTGGGATTCAAAATATTTTACTACCAGTTCTGTGGGCGTGGCTTGGTGGGCACGGCCATGTGAGTGGGTGGCCGTGGCTTCTTCTTTTTCTTTTGTTTTGCTTTTTTGCAGCCCTAACTCATTTTTTGGGGCCTTCTGGGCCTCAGAGAAGCCTCGGGGGGAGCGAGCGTTTTTGCTCCCCTAAGGCTCCTCTGAGGCTCAGGAAGAAAAAAAACAGAGCATGGGAGGGGCATGCAGCACCCCTCCAAGCTCCATTTTGGGAGCTTCCTGGCCTCAGAAGAGCCTTGGGGGGGGGCGTTTTTGCTCCCCTAAGGCTCCTCTGAAGCTCAGGAAGGCAAAACATGGAGGGGGGGTGAGCCACTTTTTGCCTTCCTGGGCCTCAGCAAGGGGAATCCCGGCACAGCTGATCTATGTATAGTTGATTGTCAGGAGGGAAAAAAAAGAAAGAAATACCTTAGGCGAACATCAGGCGGGCGGGGTGAGCGAGTATCAGGCCGGAGGGCGACCAGGTCGGGGGCATGGCCAGCCAGAACTTACTGCCGGTTCGGCAACCCACGCCAAATTCTTGCTACCGGTTTGCCTGATCCGGTGCGAACCGGCTGAATACCACCACTGGTGCTATTGCTATTAAACACTACAGTGATTCACTTAACAACCATGGCAACAAAGATCACAAATTGGGGGGAAACTCGCTTAACAACAATCTTGCTTAGCAACAGAAATGATGGGCTCAATTGTGGCTGTAAGTCGAGGACTATCTGTATAGCTCTAGTCATCCTATATAGAGCTTCTGCTCTAGTCCTACTAGAGAGTAGTGGCAGCAGCTCTGTAATTTGCCTTCTTCAACAAAGAAAATATTTATAGGGAAAGGGAGGGAGTCTCCATTTTGCCTTTTTAAAAAAATTAAGTTGAAGAAATATTTCATTTCCCATGACGTCACTTTATCTTCCAAAGGAAAGGGGGCATTGCTACTGCACCTCTATAATATTCAGCTGGGAAAATGTATGATTGAAATTTGGGTCACAAAAACCTGGAGATGTTCTTAAGGAGGTGGAGGGATGAGAGAGTTTTACTGGACATCTGCCAACATGACACTGAAGTCTTTTAAGCTTTTCTTAAAGCACAAAATGTTGACAACCCCCATTTCATGAAGATGCCTGGCATTTAAAATGTCCTCAGCATAGCCTAAGGAAAGGAAGGTAACCTGATTTTTGCCTGAGAAATTATGAGTTATGCTGATTGAGCCCAAATGCTTATCTAGTACAACATTTTGATTATCAGTTAGCCAAGCAGTTGCTGCAGAGAAGCCCACATGCATGACGCATGCAGCATAGCTAACATGTCACACTTAGCATTGAAGGGGCTACTATATCCCTGATTCTTTTGTAGTTGTCTGTATTACAGGAACAATGAGAACCTTCTCCACAGGTAGCAACCAGCTTGTAACCACTGGCTACGTCAAAGAAACTGACACCAAGCATTTTTTTTCTAAAACTCTACTTCGTTTGCATTATATGATTTTTAAGTGTGTTTTCCATTTAGGTTTTCTCTATTTCTCTTTCCTTTGGAAAACAATGAAACAGTTCCCTTGAAACCAATTCTGGGGAAAGTTAATAAAAGCACTCTAGAGTTTGGCTGATGAAACCTATAAAATTACACAAATCTGGCAATCCTTTAAAAAATGCTGGATCCTCTTTCTCACTGTTCTTAACTTTGCTGTTTCAAAATATACGAAATAAAGTTTAAAAAAAAATAAAAGAAAGAGCAGCCTTCCCATTCAAAAGGCAATTCAGCTTTCTTGGTGCAGCTATTAGGATTCTGAGGAATTCAGGATTTAGCTGCCTTTTCTAAGAGTGGAATTCTTATCAATGGGGCTGAGGAGGAGGAGGAGGAGGAATTGAGACAGTGGCCAGCTATAGTGTATTCATTTTGCTGTATCCTAGCAGGATTTATCTAGTTCAGGGGTGTCAAACTCACATTGTCACAGCAGTTTCACATGACATATGGGGACTTTCTTTCCCCTCGCTAAACCCGGCGTGGGTGTGGCCAGCGCATGACT
The DNA here is from genome assembly GCA_009733165.1 of Naja naja. Taxonomy (NCBI): domain Eukaryota; kingdom Metazoa; phylum Chordata; class Lepidosauria; order Squamata; family Elapidae; genus Naja; species Naja naja. Next base: position 141,781,763 of record CM019148.1, read on the forward strand.
CATCTGGCCCACGGGCTGCAAGTTGGACAGCCCTGATCTACTTAGAGAAAGGCTACAAATGTGAAATTTATGATCAGTCCTCACCCTTACAATCAGTCCTTGCATTTTCATTACAGCAGTTCCTGCAGTCCCATGATCATGATTTGGTGCTTGGAAACCACTGTGCATTTATGACTGGTCCTCGCACTTATGACCATCGCAATGTCCCCGCCATCACATGATCGTAATTTGACACTCAGTAACCATCGTTTATTTACAACAGTTGCCAGCCTCCCATGGTCATTTGCCTTGTAACCATCCCAGCCAGCTTCTGGCAAGGAAAGTCAATGGGAAAGTCAGCAAATCACAGTCACATGATGTCTCACTTAATGACAAATCTCAATCCCTATTGTGGTCATAACTCGAGAACTACTGGTATTATCTTGCTTCTTGGGACTTCAGCCCTCTTTGCCTAGGCATTCTTGCAAATTTCTGTCAAGGTTATTTTCCTTCCTTCCTTTCTATAGTATGATGCTCCCAAGTTGTGCTGGACAACAATGATCAAAATTGCTTTCTCCCAAGAGGGCCCCCTGTCATGGCACAAACTGCTACCCCACTGCTGAAATGGTTCAGAGAAAGAAAGCCCAACCCATTCATTTATTCAGACCTTGACAATGCCGCAACTGCTTTAATTTTGTCTTTTAGATTTGTCGCGCTTTTAATGCTGATTTTATAGATTTTTTTTATGGTATCTTCATCGGTTGCCCGGAGCCATTAAGGGAGTGTGTGGCATAAATATTTTAAATAAATATTTGCTGACTTCAACTACTAAGTGCACCTTTGCTCTGTCACGCTGCTGGAGAGATGCCCTACCAGAATATGGGGGGAGGAAGTTTCTGCCCCGTATGTGAATCCCAGCAGAATGGGGTCCCCACAGCTGTCTGCGTGCTTCAAAGTTGAGGGGGTCATCAAGGTTTGGAATCAGGCCATAATTGGCTCTGCATATCTTACCCTAGTAACAATCAGATGCAAGAAGGAATTGCTTACTAAACGAATAGAAGAATTCCCCTCACAGGGATGTTGTTTTGGGGCAAATAGGAGGAAGGATTATTACATAGGTTTTCCACCTTGAGTTGTTCATAAAAAAACAATAATAAAGGTGGGATATAAATAAAATAGAGAAAATCATAGAAAATGAAGAAGCTAAAGTGCTCTGGGACTTTAGGCTTCAAACAGACAGGTGCCTGACACAGAAAACCCCAAATTTAGCAATTGTTGATAAGAAAGGCAAAAAAGAGTGTGGATAATGGACGTGGCAGTCCCTGGAGACCACAAGATAGAAAGAAAAGATAAGAAAATATAAAGTCTTGCAAATAGAAAGAGAACAACTGTGGCCAAAGATGACAAAGGTTGCACCAATAGTCGTAGGGCCTTAGGTACAATTCCAAAACAACTGAAGCTTCAAAGATGCTTTTTCAAGAGGCAGTTGGACTGTCTGGCTGAAGAAGCTTCTTGGATGAAAAGCAAAACGTCTTCAAAGAAAAAACCAGAAAATCCAGTTTCCTCTTGAAAAAAGCACCTTTGGGACAACAGTGACCTGGATGACTGAGAATCTGCATAGACATTTAACTGGAGCTCCATTTGAACACCATTGGCATTGACAAAATTGCCACCAATCAATTGCAAAAGGCAGCTTTACATGGACCAGCTTACATCCTGTGACAATACCTTTAATATCATCAAACAACAATATTTGTCTATCCCAGGTCCTTGGAAATAGCAATGTCACTTAGACTTACAGAGCTTTAACAACTTCTCTAAGTGGTTTACAGAATCAGCATATTGCCCCCAACAAACTGGGTCCTCATTTTATCCACCTCAGAAGGATGGAAGGTTGAGTCAACCTTGAGCCGGTGATGATCGAACTGCTGACTGTCAGCAGAGTTAGCCTGCAATACTGCATTCTAACCACTGCACCACCAAGGCTCTTCACAACTTGATAGGTAGAGAAAAATACAAAATCTGGTCTGAGCATCTGGCTGACTGTGCAATGAACCATAATATGTTAAGAGCCCCACCGGATCGGGTCAACAGTGCTATACATTTCAGCAGCCAATCAGATACATTCAAGAAACTCACCACCAGCATCACGGAGAAGTGAGTGAGAGCTTCCTTTGATGGTTGTTCCCCATCCATTTGTATTCCAGGCCTTCCCTCCCCTTGAATACCAACCGCCACTGTATCAATAGCCATGAACGCGTTTGGTATTCTTTTCATCCCTTCTCCCTTGGCAGCCATTTGAAGGCAGCAAATTTCAAGGTTTAACTACTACACTTTGGGGAAAGAAATACCTCTTTGTCTCTGCCTCCCAGTTAGTTTTCCTAGATGAGACCCTGCTCTATCCTTATGAGAGAGAAGGAGAAAAACAAGTTGCTTCATGTGTGGAAATATATATTTCGTAAACATGATGCCTGAATGAAGCACACAGATGGAAGGCCGTAGAAGTCACCGGATCAGCATGGAAGTGACTGCTAGGCAGCTGCACCCCAGGATGAGGTCATCTGTAAATGGGCAGCTGAATGATGGAGTAACTATGCAAATCAGAGATCTTCCAGGAAATACAATCAGAAATTTGTTTGGAAAGACAAATCCCACTAGCGGTTCATTCCCTGCTTTAAAAAAAAAAAAGATATTTATTTTTATGAAATGACCGAAATTAATTTAAGACCGAGCTTTGGTCTATCCACTGATTGCAGTGGCGTCTATGCCAGATAAATCCAATTTGCTGTAGGATTGGAATAAAACTACTGAAGCCAATGAGAGATCAAAGAAATAAAACTGTTTTGAACTCTATGTGCCAATTGCCAGGGCAAACTCTGACAATCAGCTAATCCCATAGTGCCACCTAGTGGCCAAAGTACAGCAGCACATAGTTTCCATCTACTGGACCTATCTACTGTGCTTAGAATAGACATATGGGAAAATAATGCGGATTATCTATGTTCAGTCCTTGTTTCCTGCAAACCACGTACATTGTGCAAAAAGCAGGGGTTTAATATTTCATGCACCAGGAAGTTTTAGCGACATGCTCAGTTGCTTACCAAAATGCTGCCTACATAGGGCCATCCAGATATTTAATGTTCTAACAAGAACAAAATGGACATGTCATTTACAGTTCTCAGGCCAATGTGGATCCCTGCATGCCCATATAGGAGTAATGAGATGCAAATTGGAAATGCCTTCTCGGAACCTGTCTCCAATTTCCTTGCAGTGCTTCCTAGCTGAGATCAGAGTGATGTGCAGTGCAGACCCTAACAAGAGCCCATTCTGATTCAGCCTTCAAACCTCCAAACATCCTAAGCAGAGTAACGGGTCCTTAAAATAGGCCAAAGCAATTAATCCTAGGCTACTAATGTGATTACGCCCCCAACTCCACGATTAAGTATTAATACCCAAGGTAAATGGGTATTGAAAATGATGGTACACATTTTCTTTTCAGTGAAGAGTATCACCGGATCATCATTGTCTTGATTGTGATGGCTCAGGAAAACAGAAGAATCTATGGCAATGTGCAGCACCCGTGGATGGCTGTTGTGGACCACAGCATCTAATAATCACAGCTGGTGTGTGCAATGTGGGTTGGGGCCACCTGCCTATAGACACTCATACTCTGAGAATAGAATAGAATAGAATAGAATAGAATAGAATAGAATAGAATAGAAAATATGGAATGGAATAGAATGGACTGGAAAAGAAAATATGGAATGGAATGGAATAGAATAGAATAGAATAGAATAGAATAGAAAATATGGAATGGAATAGAATGGAATGGAAAAGAAAATATGGAATGGAATGGAATGGAATAGAACGGAATGGAATAGAATAGAATAGAATAGAATAGAATAGAATAGAATAGAATAGAATAGAATAGAATAGAACAGAATAGAACAGAATAGAAAATATGGAATGGAATAGAACGGAATGGAAAAGAAAATATGGAATGGAATGGAATGGAATGGAATAGGATAGGATAGGATAGGATAGGATAGGATAGGATAGGATAGGATAGAATAGAATAGAATAGAACAGAACAGAACAGAACTCAATTCTTTATGGCCAAATGTGATTGGACACACAAGGAACTTGTCTCCAGTGCATAAGCTCCCAGTGTACATATAAGCAACAAAGTATATAATCATAATATACCAATAGAGCTCCAGTGGTACAGTGGTTAGAATGCAGTACTTCAGGCTACTTCTGATGGCTGCTGTCTGCCTGCAATTTGGCAATTCGAATTTTACCAGGCTCAAGGTTGACTCAGCCTTCTATCCTTCTGAGGTCAGTAAAATGAGGGCCCAAATTGTTGGGGCCTATATGCTGACTCTGTAAACTGCTTAGAGAGGGCTGTAAAAGCACTGTGAAGTGGTACATAAGTCTATGTGCTATTTCTATTGCTAATAGGAAAAAGTAGTAGAGAAGATGAGAAAGATAATAATAATACTACAGACATACAACATGAATACTTAGATACTTAGAGATAGAACTATACTGTGAGCATTAGGTTTATTTAATCTTTTTTTTTAAATTTTGTCAAGCAAGTATTAGGTAACAGGTATAAGTATAAACATGATTATGAATACATGAAATGGATATGAATAAAAAGGAACATTAGGACAGGGACGGTAGCCACATTGGTGTGTTTATGCACCCCTACAGACCTCTTAGGAAAGGGGTGAGGTCAACAGTAGACAGTCTAAGGTTAAAGTTTTTGGGGTTTGGGGAAGAAACCACAGAGTCAGGTAGTGTATTCTAGACATTGACCACTCTGTTGCTGAAGTCATATTTCCTGCAATCAAGTTTGGTGTGGTTTACCTTGAGTTTGTATCTATTGTGTGCTCTTGTATTGTTGTGGTTGAAGCTGGACAGCAAAGTGATGGCACAAGGGGAAAAAAACTGTCCTTGTGTCTAGTTGTTTTGGCATACAATGCACTGTAGCATTACCCCAAGGAGGAGGAGTTGAAACAGTTTATGTCTAGGATGTGAAGGGTCCGTAGATACTTTCTCAGCCCTCTTTCTGATCCCTGCAGTATACAGCTCCTCAAAGGAAGGAAGGTCGGTTGTAATTGGTTTTTCTGCAGTCCTAACTATCCATTGAAGTCTGTATCTGTAGGCTTCATCTGTTATAGCTGTTTCTTTCAGTTGCACATAGAGGTTGAGGGCTTTGGGAGAACAAAACCTTCAGGAGAAGGGAGATAGGGCTTTTTAAATTACTTATGGGGCAGACAGGATTCTATGCTTGAGTAGAGGATGTCATCTTCCCACTTTTACATCATTGCTGGTAATGAATATAATCCCATTTTCCCGCAATACAAATGCCCTCAGCCTAACATAAATCCTGTTTCTTTCTAATCATAGAATGAAAGAGGCACTTTATGGGTGTGGTGGGAGCTGGGATTGCTTCTGCCTGCTCTCACTATTAAGATGGTAGAAAGATTGGGATGCTGAGATTAAAATAATTCTGAAGTTGATCTTCGTCCCACTTTTTATGGATAACACACTGAGATGCCTGCAGGAGACCAAGATGATATCACATCCCATAGATCAGAACAATACCTTGCTAAATTGCATTACCATTATTCCTGTTTCACAGATGAAGGATGGGAAATAAATGGGAAGTGTTTGCTTGCCAGGATCTGTTAAAATGTTCATGGATTCCTCTGACCTGCAGGGCTATCCAAAGCAGAGAATCAATTCAAAATGTATTACGGCAACTCCTGCAGTTACTAGATACTCTGATGGTTCCATCTTCTGTCTGGCTTAATTTTTACCAAGTGATGAAAGAGAAATTTTTCCCTGTTCCATTTTGATTCAGCAGGTCTTGAAAATTCATTTGCCTTGACAACTGCTTCATCACATGGTTATCTTTTAATTTCCCATATAGATCAACGCTTGTCTACTATCAAGCTATGATTTAAAAGCAAGATCTCTGGGTCTTGCTGGTTTCCTACTGTTATATTGCAACTGAGCCATTCTTGCCCATTCTTGGAGGATTTTTGATTGTCACAGTGTATTTATTACAAGTTGCTTTCAAATTGCAGTCCGGGCGGCATTCTCCTTTATTTTTAGTTACTTGTCCGGAGACTCACATCTCTGTCACAGATTTTGTATTAAGCTCTTCTAGGAGGCTGTGGAGGGAGCTGGGGAAACTAAGCAGATTTACCTGCTGCGTCCCAGGTGTTCGGACATCACTGGTTTGCCGCTTCTTGTGCCTCATCAGAGAGAAACACCCCTGGTTCCTATGCATGACCAATTTCTCTGTGCATTGCTTTGATTTCTGTCAAGAAGAAACACAGTGGATAAACAAGCAGGCCAAGAAAGAAGGCACCTTCTAACAGTTTTGTGTGGGAAAACAAATAGCGGATGTTTACCCTTGCTCAAGGTCATCCAGGGAAAAAAGATGATCTTTGAATGGTTTACATTTTGCTCAAGGGAACACCCCTGCATAATTCAACTGCTGCTGTGACATTGTAATACACAGCTGTGGTGCTGTAGATAGTTTGCATAGAGATGATCTCCACCTGCTTTCCAGGAAAAAAAATTACATCTGAAATACATCCTAATTTGGTATCATTAAATAGTTCCAAAATCAACAGCCAAGAAATCACAATAGCAGCTGAAAGTCTAACTCCATTGTATAAATAATATGAGCCTTGAGACAACCCTGTAGCAGTGTCAAGGGACAAGAACTTCAGGAAGGAATAACAGAAACTGGAGAAGCACCAGGGCCTGAAAGAGGATAGTAGGTAGGTAGGTAGGTAGGTAGGTAGGTAGATAGATAGATGTCGATATCCCAAAGGTGCTTTTTCAACCATGACCTGAGTGAAAATCTCCATAGACAGACAGATAGACAGGCTAGATAACACAGACAGATAATCTTCAAAAGCAAAGATGGCAGTATACTGTCTTGGGATACAGGTTCTCCAGATTGAGGGCAAGTTGAGGATCTTCTTTAACCTCAGCTTGACTTTTGCTGACATCATTGATGTGTGCATTTAGTCATTTCAGACTCAATAGGAAAATGGTTTGTCATTGTTTTCTTCTCAGATAATTTTTCAACTCTGCAACCTGACCTGAAGCCTTGACACTTCTAAATAATCTAGCATCCAGATCTAACTCTGCTTAGTTTTTTAAGATCAGTCAAGGTCTAGAAGATGTGTCACCCTTAATGAAGAAAGCTTTCCATTTTCCACCAGAAGATTCCTACCGTGTTTCCCCGAAAATAAGACACTGTCTTATATTTTTTTTTGGCTCCCAAAAACACACTAGGTCTTATTTTCGGGGTAGGTCTTATTATATTTATGGTGCCAAATAGTGGGTGTGAGTGTGTGTGTGGGGGGTGTTTCGCGGGTGCACAGTTGCTCCCTGAAAAGTTCCTGGAACTGGAGATTTACACTAGGTCTTATTTTCGGGGTAGGTCTTATATTAGGGCAGGTTTAGAAAATAGTGCTAGGTCTTACTTTGGGGTAGGTCTTATTTTCGGGGAAACACGGTAGATACAAATCCCATTAACTATGCAGACCAGTATGGGAAGAGATTATCCAAAAATATCTGTGGGAAAAAAATATCCATCTGGTTCATTTCCAAGGCAGGAGAAAGATGCTGGAAACATGGAAGCTGATTGGACAGATGGTTTAATGATGAAGCAGAATGACACAGGTTTGTGGTTCTGGGCAGCTGACAAAATGGAGATGAGAGTGGCTGGATTTTTTATACCTTCTTTTGGGCTTTGCATTTGAGTTTCCTGTTCCTGTGGAAGAACATGTATTCTACTGACTGTTGTCAGATTCCTATGGGGTCATGTGGGGGTTATGTAGGGGTCATAGTTGGCTCTATAGGCAAAAGAGGAAATGCAAATCCTAGATGTTTGTCTGAGCTCCCAGGTTTGGTTGAAGTTTAGACTGCTTTGGGGATGATGCAATTCCTATTGTGGCTTAATGGCTTTCATCCTGTTTTGGCTTTTGGGTGAGGGTACTTGCTTATGAATAGAACTATCTAGATACTTGCCTTCTTTCAATAAGCTTTTTATCTCTTAAGTGCTGACATCTGCTGTGGGCTATTAAGAAAAAGCGAAGGCTGCTTTCTGCCTCTAAAAAAACATGTTTCTTCATTTCTCATTTAGGGGAATATAATATTCTGCCTTTTTAATATTTCCCAAAATATTTCATTCTTCTAGGAAAGGGGTAGGGGCTAACTTTCTACCTGTCTAAATATCAAGGCTAGGTAGTCTTACACCATTCTCAGCTTCAGTGTTCAATTAACCTATGATTTTGACAGATCCACATCTGTTTTCTGATAAGTGCCAAGAATGCTTTTGTGTCCTGTCAGAATGGTCAGCGCCATCTTTTAAAGGCTCTCGAGAAGCAAGCTTGGGCCCCAAAGCAAGAGGCCCCTTGATAGATAATCTCCTTTCTGCACAATGGTAAAGAATGCTGAGTCTAATTCTGTATTCTTCAAGGTTGTGTGCGCTCTTTAGCCAGAGTCTATCTTTTCCAACAGGGCTTTTACATGCATAGGCCATCACGAGTGCTGAGGAATAGGTCTTATTTTTTTTCCCTCCCCGTCATCTTTAGAATGACTTCAGTGATTAGCTGGCTAGGTATTTGCAGCGAGCTCTCTTTTCCACTTCTCTTTTCTGTCATTAATAGTTAAAAAGAATCTTACCTGCCAAGGTCCTTTTCATCAAACAGCTGTGCCTGACCTTCAGGCTTTGTCACACAACTTAGAACATGAGATTTCTCTTGTTTTATAGCAGCCTCTCCTTTTTCTCCTTTACACCATCATTTACAAGCATAACAGCAAGCTATATTTTACCTCTCCCTTTAAGGCCAAATCATGCCAATCATTTGTGGATGGAGAAGGCTTCTGATAGGGAAGCCAACTCCTCGCTTTTGTACAAGAGGTGAACAGTAGAGCAAGTTGGAATAGGTTGGTGGGAATTGATAAAGGAGGAGTTGTAGGCCACCAAATCCAGTCTAGGTGGGTATACAGGATAACACAATATTAAAAACACACACACACACATACACACACACACACAGTGGCCAATGCAGACCGTTGGGAAGAAAGGTACTGTAGAAAGTTAGCACCCACCCCTCTCCTAGAACAATGAAATATTCTAGTAAATATTAAAAAGGCAGAATATTATATTTCCCTGGATGAGAAAAGGAGAAACATGTTTTAAAGACCAAAGCAGCTTCCTGCAGCTCTCTGCCCCCGCTTCAGCTCCAGGGTAATGGGATTAAGACATGGCCCTCAGGACATGATAGGATTATCCATCTCACTACATGGCACCTGGGAAGATTGCATTAGCCAGCACTCAGCTGAAGCCATGTGGTCCAGACAAAGTCTACAAAGTTAGCTAAGACCCCCACCACTGGGAATCTGACAGCCAATGGGATACATTTCTTACACAGGAACAGGAAACACTAAGGTGGGGCCCAACAGAGGGTATAAAACCCAGGCATTCTCAGCACCTCAGTCTTTTTTCCTGATCTCTTCTCACCTTGAAGCATGTGATCATCCTTCTCTGGAGCTCCAGGCCATGTGGTCCTGTTCACCATTAAACTTTCCAAGCAGCTTCCATGTTTCCAGTGTCTTTTTCCCCACTTGGAACTGAACCCAGAAGGATATTTCTTTCAACAGTACATATCCTTACTACTAATCCATTCTCCATCTAAGCATACTGAAAAAAGCTTTTGGAATAAGGGAAGCAAGTTTTGCCAGTGTAGGCATTGATAGAAGAGAATATGTGTAGTTCAGGGTTGAAGTGAGGGGTCCTTGATGCTCTCTGAGCTTGGTTGTTTTCTTGCAGATGTTTTATTACTCAAATAGGTAACATCATCAGTACTGATAGGGAATTGGATTGCTCCCTGTTTATATACTAGTGGCCTGTCTTGTCAATTTTGATAAGAGTATTCTTGGGGTTCCTTCCTTCTAATCAAGGAACCGCTAAATTCAATCCTACCAACACTAACAGGGCAAGCCGTTTGTATATAAAATGAGAGAAAACTCCATTCCCTACTAGCACTGATGATGTTACCTAATTTGGTAATGAAAGATCTGCACACACAAAAACAACACCCAAGCTCAGAGAATACCAAGTAGGCATTCTTCTACAGCCCACTAAGCATGCTGAAAATCAGTTTTGGAGTTTCTTTTGAAAGAATATGGGAATCGGTTTGAGATTCAAAAACAGAATTGCATCCCTTTCTTTAATTACATTGTCAGTTGTTTTTCTGAATCAAACTTACTTCACCCAAAATGCAGCTACGAAAATAGAAAGAGGATAGGGGCAATGGAACTTTAAAGGCAGAAAAAGGAATTATCTTAGAAACGTAATAGGCATCATCATAAAAGCTTTTGCAGCAGAATAAAACATCAAGATTGGATTAGCTGGTTAGTAGTTTATTTCCAGTTTGCTAGAAAAATTGTAATGCTTTGATTAAAATGATGCTTTGCATTTTCTTTTGGGAACAGGGAACAAGTAAAGTTTTGAGACTCGGGTCTTTAAACACACATTAGACCAGGGGTCTCCAACCTTGGCAACTTTAAGACTTGTGGACTTCAACTCCCAGAATTCCTCAGCCAGCGTCGCTGGGAGTTGAAGTCCACAACTCTTAAAGTTGCCAAGGTTGGAGACCCCTGCATTAGACCAATTGTTCTGGGAGATGAGGCTATTTTGTAAGATCTTAATCTTCATAGGAATCTAGGAAGCTTGTATCAGATAATTTAAATATCAAAACTAACAGTTTTTACTTTGATTGGCAGCAGCTAAGCAAGATGTCCAGCAGAAATCTTTTCACATTGATGTCATTCCACAATACACAATAGTGGGTGGAGTTGTTTTTTAAACCTAGATCACTGACGGAGAGGCCAAATAAGCTTTTCATTCAGTCGAAGTTCCCTTCCAGAGACGAGTCCCAAAATATCCAACCCTCATGAACAAATCTGAGAGCGGAAAAAGAGAATTGAATTGTGCAAATGCCTAAATAACTTATCAGAGAAATGCAGTTGTCCTTGATCCCAGCACAGACAGAGATTTGCTCCTCAAAAAAAAAATCATATTATAAGCTGTTGTGGGTCTAGCCTGTATGCCAGATTGCAAACAAAGATTTACAGTTTACGCCCCAATGATGAGAGAGGGCTCCTTGTCATATCCAAAGTCAACTTTATTTCAGCCACCATCTGCTGCAGACAGGTTTTCTCTTGGGAGAAAGAGTTGCAGAAATCTGCAAGGAGAGCTAAGTGGAGACCAGTTTTTATTTTTCTTCTCCAGCTTCTGATTAGTGTTTTGGAATCTTAATCAGCCCCCCCCCCATTTTAACAGACCTGTAATCGCTTGCATCAGGGCAACTGAACAGAGCTTGAGCATTTGCTGGCCGGATGCCCATCCTGACACCTATGCGGAGTTCCCAGCAAACAATAGCTCACTGTGCCCAGAGAGACAAATCTCTGCTGCTTCCTAGGATCAAACTCACAGCCTCCTGATTGTGAGGCAAGAGTTGTATCTCCAGGCCACCAGTCAACAGCTCTACCTCTAAGGCTCCTTGGAATTTCTTCTTTTTTTAAAGAATTTTTTATTTTAGACAAACATACACAAACAAAACACAAAACATAAAACCAACTTCCAATTACATACCTACAGTGGGCCGGTTGGTTACAAATCTTTTGTGCATCCTCACCATAGTCCTCACTTACAGATTGTATAAATTCTCATATTATCAATCTAGCATATATGTATACATTATTATCATTGTTAATCATTTATTTGACTAAAACTAGTATTCCATCATTTCATATGAGATATTCAAAGTTTTAAATTATTTTCTATTATAACTTTCATTGCATCATCCTAAATCAGGGGTGGGCAACTCTGGCCCCTTTGCGACCTGGGGACTTCAACTCCCAGACTTCCCAAGCCATGCTGTAAAGGGGCCATGCTGGCTTAGGAATTCTGGGAGTTGAAGTCCCCAGGTCGCAAAGGGGCCAGAGTTGCCCACCCTGTCCTAAATCCATCCAATAGTAGTACATCTTTATATTATATTCTGTATAATTCTATTATCCTTGTATTGTAAAATTCTCTAACATATTTCATTTCCATATTTTTTTTGCCTAACCATTGATAAAATAAATCTCATATCTTATAGTATTGTTTATCTTCTTGTTCTCCAGTTTCAAATGTCAGCTTACTCATTTTGGCACATTCCATTATTTTCTTGATAACTTCCTCCAACTTCTTGGAATTTCAATCGTAATCCAGGAAATTTAAACCGTAGGCTATTTGCATCAGAAAAACTTGCTTATTTCTGTAGAAATAGTTAGCTTTCCATATCTAAAAGTCTTCACTAGTTTATTTTAATTATCTTTGTATTCTTTGTGTTTTACTTTACTGTGGTCATTAGCCAGTGCAAGTGGGTGAATATTTGAATATTTAAAATATCCCAAGCTAAATTGATAATGCTAGGATAGTTAAGGAAAGTACAGACAAAAACTTTTGGCTAAAAGACAATATTAAATCAGAACCTAGTAAAGGGCTTCATCAGGTCAGACCTAGCAAAAAGTTATTGGCAGAGGTGTGATGTAACAGTCACTTAACACCCATAATTTATGATAATTTATGATAATTTATTCCAATCATGATGATTTATTACAACTTGCGATAATTTACCCAGTATAATAATCACAATTTATGATAATGTGTTGCTATTTATGATAATTTATGTGGGTTGATTCTCCTAATTTATTTCAATTTATGGCACTATATCCAGATCAAAATGAAAAATGAAGTATCTTACCTAACATTCTGTTTTGCTAGTCAGGAATGGGGTAATTAAAACATTTCAAAATTCTGCATAAAACTGGCAATACAGAACTTTTTTTTATTGTTACTATTTCCGCATTTTTTATTTCTATATTGTACTAAGATATATTTTCTTATTCTTTTTATTCAAATTACAGGGTTGAGTTTGATGTCAGCCTTCACCTGTGTGTCAAGCTCTCTTCGTGATTTTTTTTCTTTCTTTTCTGAGATCTCTAATATGTTTAATTTTCTTCTTGTGTTCTATCATATTTTGCATTTGTAACACATTATCATCATTTTGTTTGTCCGGAGTACTGTATTTTCTTTTTGTTCTGTTTTTTCTAATTAATTTGTGCTATACTACCATACTCCCTTTTTACAACCCTATAATTTTTTAATTCATGGTAGAGTTGGAGTGACTGGATGGAGCTGAGCATTTACTGGCCGGATCCCCTATTTTTTCTTTGCATCCTAATAGATAAACATCTGGCACCTAGGAACTTGACCTTCTGTGTGGGAGGTGAGCATTTTCACCAGTAGGCCACCACACCATTCTTGTGCTATACTACCATGATATGTGCAATTCTGAAAATATGTTTTTTCATAACAAGTATTTCCATTTTAATACTTAAAGATTAAAAGGAAATCTTAAATTTTATGGGTTTTTTTTCTCATAATACAATTTGATTTTATTTATCTGCTTTGAGACTGGTGTGTGTTTCACAGAGGTAAAGACCCACCCATTACATTTGTGTCTACATGCCAAGAGATAACACTGGTAACATTATTTTAATTTTGATATTTTGGCTTTTTGTGACTCACATCCCCTGCAGTTGAGGGTGGGGGAATGGATATCAGATGAAATATACTGCCTCCCCAAAGGTTAGGTGGTAGCAGGAGAGCTAAGAAGCCACTAGCAACTAACAGGAGATGTGATCAAAGTGTAAAGATCGGTACATATTCTGTGAGTAGAAGCTTTGGATATCAAGCCCTCCAACCTGCAGCATTGATCCAATGGTACTTCAGGCTCTACCTAGAAAAAGGTTAGGATTACTTCCTTAAAATTAATGCTGCGAGAGATGTATGTATGTTTTGATGCAAGCCTCTTCCAGATGCTGATGGGATAATGTTTCTGAGAAGCAGGAAATTCTTCCTGTTCTCAAACCATATTAGACTGTGAAGTTCTCTGTGTGTGTGTGTGTGTGTTGTATGTGTGTGCATGCCCACACGCTATTTATAGGTATAATGAAAAATTGCTTATTTATAAGCCATGAAAAATGTATACTTATCCACATAGATACCCTGCAATCATGTAACTAGTTCAGACTGAGACAAGCCAACAGTTCTTTTGACAGTGAAACATACTTATTCCATCCCAGATTATTTTATGACTTGCATAAATCAGGGAATCCAGAACTCACCTTCCTTCCTTCCTTCCTTCCTTCCTTCCTTCCTTCCTTCCTTCCTTCCTTCCTTCCTTCCTTCCTTCCTTCCTCTTTTCCTTTTGTCCTTTCTCTTTTCCTTCATTCCTTTCCTTCTTTTTTATTCCCTTCTTTCCTTCCTTCCTCCCTTCCTCTTTTCCTCCCTTCCTTCTTCCCTTCCTTGCTTCCTTTCTCTTTTCCTTCCCTCCTCTTTTCCCTCCTTCCTCTTTTCCTTTTGTCCTTTCTCTTTTCCTTCCTTCCTTCCTTCCTTCCTTCCTTCCTTCGTTCTTCTTTTGTTTCCTTCCTTTCTCTTTTCCCTCCTTCCTTCCTTTCTGACAGCTCTTTTAAAACAATGCCACTTTCAATTTTACAAGTGTACCACAGGGGTTCAGCATTTGGGTTTCAGAAACCTGTGCAAAGAGAGCTGGAGGTTTAGAGAAGAAGAGACTCATGAAATATGCATAGGAGAAAAGAAGGTTTCAAAGCAGCACAAAATTTGTATGCCAAATCCCAAGCTGGACATTGTAAGTGCTTAAAACAGATACAAAATGATTCAGGCAGAGTAGGGGTAAAATGAGAGGAAAAGAGATGCGGCCACAAAGTTCTTTGTCCAGGCAGAGTTCAGGGACCTATAAATCAGTGGTTAAAAATGTGCTCAAGGCCAAAACTGGCAGCTTCCCTCCTCAAATTGGTGCCCGTTTCTGCTCACATTGTTCATTTTCTTTTAAGAGAGGAAGAAGAAAGAGTAACGTGGGGACGATGCTTTTAATGCTTCCATATTTCATGAAGGACTTTGTCCACGATGCTGGCCTTTGAGGTCCATAAGGAGACAAAGGAAGGTAGGCTGTCCGTCTATTTAAAGAATCCAGGAAAAAAATTGTATTTCTGTGCATACCTCTGATTTGCTTCACTGGCAAATAATTAACCTTTAAAATGCCAAGAGTCAAGAAGAAGAATTGTTGTCATGTGATGCTCTGGAGCACACTGGGGGGAGTTTCTCCATCAGCACATTGCTCATCTGAGTCAATGATTGAACCTGCTGATGTCATGGGTAAAACACATCCACCCTGAGGATTTTATTTATTTAGTGTATGGCAAATACATGGGCTTATAGTGATTCCAGTGTTAATGTCCAGTCTGTTAAGTTCACATAGAGAGGTTGGACACGGAGTGCTTCAACTCAAAGTTTATTGTGACTTCAGCTCAGAACGGACCCAACTGGCTCAGCCGCGGCAGCTATTTATAGCCGGCTGCCGCAGCTGCCAGCCAATCAGAGTGCAGGGTTTTCCCGCACTTTTACAACCAATGAATTCAAACACTTTACAACAATAACCATTCATTTTAAACTCTGCATACGTAACACCCCTCCCCACTAGGTTTGGTCCATACTCAAACCCCATCTATCTAATATACTCTTGTAGATAGGTGGGGCTCTTACGTGTACATTGAGACCTGCATGGTTCAGGTGTTTTGGGAATCTCACTTTGTGAGGAAGGAAATGTATCTGCCAACATTCCCTTATTAGGACTTCTTGTATTGGTAGAACCTGCTTGGTTACTACAACCTGGTCTCTCCTCCCAATCCATCTCCAACCCAATGTCACCCCCTAAATCTGGTAGTGATGTGCAATCTTCTATTTGCAAAAATGGTTGTTGGTACCCTGACAGGTTTTGGGATGGTTCCTGTCGTGTTAGCTCATTACACATGGGGTTGATTCTCACTTGCTGATTACCATCATCTCCCCCTTCCCCCCTAGAAGAGGCTGAGGGCACGGGATCCAGAGAGGAGCAAGGGCGATGCTCCAGAGGCAGTCTGGACCATAACTGGTCTATGTGCCTACTCCACAAGACACCATCCTCAGTTTGAACCCCGTAAGACCTGGGGCCTGTAACCTGGGTTATCTCAGCAGGAATCCATAGTGGTTCACCCACAAGGTTCTTAGCATAAACAGAATCACCCACAGTGAATGTGCAAGTTTTGCTGGTGGAATCTAGAGGTGCGTTTGGTGCGTAAGTGGGGTGAAGGTGGTCTAGGGTAGACCTGAGTTTTCTCCCCATCAAAAGCTTGGCAGGAGTTAAGTTAGTGGATGGACTAGGAGTGATGTGTTGGATACTGAGTAGTTTTTCAACTTTCTCAGTGATGTCCCCTGGACCCAATCGTTGGAGTTTCTCCTTGGTAAAATGTACCATGCATTCAGCCCGGCCGTTAGTCAAAGGATGCCCAGGGGCAGTAAGGGCGTGTCTGATACCCTGCTGTGCTAAATAAGATTCAAAAAGATTAGCAGTAAATTGAGGACCATTGTCAGAAACAAGCACATCAGGTAACCCATGAGTTACAAAAAGTTTCTTAAGTTGTTTGATAACAGCGTCTGCAGTGGTGGAAACCATGGGGATAACCTCTAACCATCTGGAGTATGCATCAACTACAATAAGGAAAGTGTGCCCTCTGATAGGGCCAGCAAAATCAATGTGAATCCTGGACCATGGACCCCTAGGACATTCCCATTCTTGTTTGGGGGTGAGGGATGGAGGAGGCCTTACTTGCTGACAGTTTGGGCAGGATGCAACCCAGGTTTCAACCATTTTGTCTATACCTGGCCACCATACATAACTCCTGGCCAATCCCTTCATTCTGACAATACCCGGATGACCCTCATGTAACATTTCCAGAACCTCTTTCTGCAACTTTGCAGGAATAACCACCCTGTTACCCCACAAAATACATCCCTTCAAGACAGATAATTCAGTTTGTCTGGATTTAAAAGGTTGGGAAGCTTGAGGTAGATCGTGTAGTGGCCATCCCTTTTTAATCCAGCCTACAATAGGAGCCAATGAAGTGTCTTTGGCAGTTTCTCTAGCAATTTCAGCAGCATGAACTGGAAGTTTGGCAACAGTTTCTAGAAAGAAGGTGTAAGTTTCTGGAGCAGGGTCCTCAGTGTGCAAAGGAAGTGAGCAACGACTCAAAGCATCAGCATGCCCAATGTCTTTTCCAATGTCTGTGAATGAGTTTATATGAATAAGCAGCAAGAAATTCAGTCCATCTCAGCATTCTTGGTGACAGGATGGTGGGCATTGGTCTGTCCCCTGCCACAATGCCTAAAAGAGGTTTGTGATCTGTAACAATGGTGAACCTTCTCCCATATATGTACTCATGGAACTTCTTGACTGCTGCCACAATAGCCAATGCTTCCTGTCCAGTTTTTTTTTTAATTACATTTATATGCCGCCCTTCTCTGAAGACTCAGGGCGGCTTACAATTTTTGGAGCACAACCCAATGCGCTCAGCAATAGCCTTCATTCCATTGTATATGCCTGCTTATTACTAAGCAGCATTTTTTACAAGGTCAGCTAATTGCCCCCAACAATTTGGGTCCTCAATTTACCTACCCCGAGAGGATGGAAGGCTGAGTCAACCTTGAGCCTGGTGGGATTTGAGCCTACAGTAATTGTAGACAGCTGGATCTTAAGAGCAGGCATTTAACAGCCTGAGCCACCAAAGCTCTACAGTCAACTACAGTTGACTGTAGTTTCTCTCTGCTTTGGTCAAAGTGCGAGAGTAAAATGCAATAGGGGCTTCCCTTCCACTGGGAAGCATGTGACTCAACACCCCCCCCCACTCCAAAAGGGGATGCATCACAAGTCAATACTACAGGTAAATTCTCAGAAAACTGTATCAGGACACAATCAGAAGTTATTTGTCTCTTGATGTTGCTTACGTGATTGATGCCAGTCACTTCAATCCCAGCGGGTTGAACCATTCTAGTCCCAGCAAACTTGGGTGATCTTTATCCACGATGGTCAGGGGTAGGCGCTTGATGTGACCTTTGAACTTCACGTTGAATTCTCTTGTTCCAACTACTGGAATCTTGTTCCCTTGGTAGTCTTTAAGAGTTAATGCCTGCTTCTTGAAGTGAGTCTTCTGAATGTCTGGTATCAGTCTCTGAATAGTGTCCCATGACACCATGGATAAGTATGAACCTGAGTCCACTTCCATTTGGCAAGGCCTTCCTTCAATGAATACCTTGACATGCATTTTCCTGTTATTTAAAGAGGAAGAATGACCAATGAGTTTCATTCCTTCCATTTGCTTCTATGTTGCGCCCCATTTTCTCACTGGTGTTGTTTGGCTTGACTTCTCTGTCTTTGTTGTTTGTAGCAAACTTCCTTCTGTTAGGTAGAGTTCTGGATGATTTGCAGACTCTTGCAAGGTACCCTCTTTTTTCACATTGGAGGCAAATGGTGTCCAGGAACTTGCATTCAGTGCAGGGGTGGTTTCCCCCATAACCTATGCAGTGGAAATCACACCTCTTCCTTCTCAGGTCGTTTCTTTTCCGCTCCATTCTGAGTCTGTTGATTTCTTCTTCTTCTCCACTGTATTCTGACTCAGATTCAAGTTCATCAAACTGAGTTGTAGTGGTCTTTTCCGCATCAGAATGGCCCGTAGTCTTGTTCATCTTTCTCATGGCTGCTGCTGAGGATTTGGTGGCTTCTGCTGAAGATGTTTCCTCTATGGCTTCTTTCAGCGTGATCTTGGGTTTCATCAGTAATTTGCTCTGCAAAACCTTGTCTTTAAGGCCCAAAACAGAACGATCGTGCATGGCCTCCTCTAAGCTGCTGAATTCGCACGCCCCCCCCCAATGTCTCTTAAACTTGCCACAAAGTCATTTATGCTTTTGTCTTCCCCCTGATTGCGGCGATAAAACTCGTGTCTCTTAACGAGGCACGATACTTGGGGTGCGTAGTGTGCCCTTAAAAGCCTCTCTAGATCAGGCCATGCCATTACCTTCACGTCTGCTGCACCCGCTAATGCCTTCACCATCTTGAAAACTGCCGGACCGCAATACGTGAGAAAAACCGCCCACTTCCGCTGCTCAGAAATGGTGGCAAGATCGTTTCCTTCCAAAAACATCTGAAACCGATCTGCATACGACTCCCAGTCTTCATTCTTCAGGTCAAATGGGGCTGGGGGGGTGTTCAGCGCAGCCATCTCGCTCTTCTCTGTTCCACGTTGCCTTCTCTTCAGGGGAATCCCACCTTGTCGCCAGTGTTAAGTTCGCATAGAGAGGCTGGACGCGGAGTGCTTCAACTCAAAGTTTATTGTGACTTCAGCTCAGAACGGACCCAACTGGCTCAGCCGTGGCAGCTATTTATAGCCGGCTGCCGCGGCTGCCACCCAATCAGAGTGCAGGGTTTTCCCACACTTTTACAACCAATGAATTCAAACACTTTACAACAATAACCATTCATTTTAAACTCTGCGTACATAACACAGTCCACCCAGCCATTCAAGGACAGGGTGGTTTATGTTGAAAAAAATCAGACATTGGGCCGGTGTAAGCTCTTGATGGACGTTCGGACACAATGTGATGAATGTTTTGTTGAGGAGCACCACAGTCACAGTGAGGGTAGAGACCAGACCCCATGTAAACAATGAGTCCTGGCAGACACCATGTTGGGTATGAATCCTGTTCAGAGTTCACCAATGCTGGTGAGGAAGGTCAAAACCTAGGATGATCAGTTATTTATTGGGTAAAACACAACTACTAACAAGACAGCTGGTCTGGCACTTTTCTCCCTAGATAAAGGCAGAGGTGGCATTCAGCAGGTTCTGACCAGTTCTGGAGAACCGGTAGTGGAAATTTTGAGTAGTTTGGAGAACTGGCAAATACCCCCTCTGACTGGCCCTGCCCCCATCTATTCTCTGCCTCTCGAGTCCCAGCTGATCAGCTGGGTCTTCTTTTGTTGCCCTGTACAGGAGAACGTAGCTGGAAAGCAGGTTAGTGGGGTGGGGAGGGAATGGAGATTTTGCAGTATTCTTCCTCTGCCATGCCCATGAAGCCACGCCCACAGAACCAGTAATAAAAATGTTTGAATCCCACCACTGGATAAAGAGTATGTCTTTGGTGCTTCCTGAGCCTGGTTGTTTTCTTGCAGATGTTTCATTACCGAACCAGGTAACCACATCAGTGCTAGGAAGGGAGTGGGGTTTGCCCCCTATTTATAGACAGTACAAGGGGCTTGTTCTGTTAAAGTTGATGGGATCATTGTCGATGGCGAATTTTGAAATAGATTGTAACAACGGAGGCAGAAATCACCATTGCTTTTGCTCCTAACCCTTTTACCTGCCTTTTAGGCAAGACAAAAGAGGGAAGGAGATCATTTGGTGAAGAAGCCACATTCGGAAGATGTCTAGATCCATAATATGTAGACAGACTTGCCCACCTACCATCAAAGTCCAGGGTTTGCATTTCAAATGGCTTGAAACTTCCACCCACATTTCCCATTTAAAAAAAAAATACTGACATGATTTTCCAGTTGAAGAGTAGGAGTAAGTCACTCTGACTCTGCAGCAGGCATTAACAGAAGACAAAATTTGGCTCTCAGCTGATTCCTTTGATGAAGTAAAGGAAGCTGTCCTGCTTATTTTAGCAAGATCTCTGCTGCAGACCTAAACAGAATCCATTAATCCTGGGATTAATCCTGGGATTAATCATCTCTGTCTTAATTCTTCCTTGTCACAGTCTGTGAAAATGAACCATGTTAAGATCCAGTAGCCTTTCAACAGCATAAAATACGTTCAGGAAGTCAAACAGGCAGCAAATGAACAACTTGGAGAGCCAGACCGGTCTTCCTAAACTTAGTCTGATCAAAACCCTGGACCTCAAAGGCATTAATCTTAGGCTTAATGCTTTTACAGCAAACATTTGACAAGGAGTTCAGTGACAATGACAAAGTTGCCCATCCTGAATGATGAGAAAGAAGAGTCTGGCTCCAATGAGAGGACAAATGCTTTTTTTTTTTAATCAAGGGGAAAAAATGTAACACACTCGATACAGAGAAAATTCTGCACAAGAAGTGGAAGCACACAAGATTAACAATAGATGCAGTATCGGTTTTTTGATAGCCAGATAAGTAAGGTTGTGCATTCGGCAGCTGAACATCAGAAGAACTGGCTTAGCCAAGGAAAGAATAAAATATCACAATTACAGGAAGTCCTCCACTTACAACAGTTCACTTAGTGACTGTTCGAAATTACAATGGCATTGAAAAAAGCGACTTATGACCATTTTTCATACTTATCCCCATAGTCATATGATTTATATTCAGATGCATAACAACTGACTCGCATTTATGATGGTTGTAGTGTTCCGGGGTCATGGGATCATCTTTTTGTGACCTGACAAGACAAGTCAATGGGGAAACAGGATTTACTTAACATCAGTGTTACTAACTTAACAAATGCAGGGATTCACTTGGCAAATGTGGCAAGAAAAGTAGCAAAATGGGGCAAAACCCACTTATTTATTTATTTATTTATTTATTTATTTATTTATTTAATAGGATTTATATGCTGCCCCATCTCTGGGGGGACTCGGGGCGGCTTACATAGAAATATATAAACAATAAATACAACATTTATCAAATTATCTAATCCAATTATAAAATCTAATTAAAATACCCTTAAACTAAAATTCCCAACCCTGCTCAGTCCAGGCCGGCCTGTACAAACAGCCAAGTCTTGAGATCACGGCAGAAGGAGCGCAGGTCCGGGGCCAAACGCAGCTCTAGAGGTAGCTGATTCCAAAGGGTGGGCACCCCCACAGAGAAGGCCCTCCCCCGGGGGACCTCCAACCGACATTGTCTGGCCGACGGCACCCCCAGGAGGGCCTGCCTGTGGGAGCGTACCAGGTGATCGGACCTTGATGCTGGTAGGAGGCACTCCTGCAAGTACCGCAGACCCGAACCATGCAGGGCTTTATAGGTTAATACCAGAACCTTAACAAATTTCCCCCTCAGCAACATATATTTTGGACTCAACTGTGGTCATAAATTGAGAACTACTTGTAGGAAGAAATTCAGTGTGATTATTAAAAAGTAAAAAAAGTGCAAGTGTTGAGATTTTCTAAATGTCTTCAAAGTTTCCTCCTGAAAAAGGGCCTTTGGGACTTTCACCCTTTTATAGTCCACCACTTTCCAAGTAGAAGACTGATACACAGCCATAGAGATTTCCTTCTCAAGCAAGTGTCCTCTAGCCACCCAATGCTCTACTGGCCATCAGCATTCATTATCTCTACCCAGGCATTAGGTGGTGCCACCTTCCTTGCCTCTTCCGTTTCTGGTTTCTGGGCAGTATCACATTTCATCTGTTCACCATTTCTGCAGCTTCTTTATCAGCCATTCTGCCTCAAATAGATGGTCAGGCTCATGGACGAAAGTGTTGTGACCAGAGAGAGATGTCCATGCTCTTTCTTAGATCAAATTGTCAGGATTGGCTTTGACAACGGAGGGGTTTACGCACTGTGTAAAATCTCATGGATGCATTTAAGCCTTCCAGCTGAGCAGCTTCTTTATTGAGAGCTCAGAAATAAGGATTTTGGTTAAATAGATTTGACATTCTTAGTTATTCCAAATATTATTGGAGTTAATGGGAAATATATTAGAATTAGTAACAAAGAAGGGCTGAATTCAATATCACGAAATGAACATTCATTTAGATAACAAGACTTTTGGTGCTTAGCTTTCCTAGTAACATCCCAACACGTGCATGTGCGCACGTGCGCACACGCACACACACACACACACACACAAATTGGTTTGGTGAATCTTCCATCTGAATGGATTTTGTGGGTGCCTAAGAGGTTGTTCAACAGCCCAGGCAGTTCATAGGGGCAGCTTTTGATGAACAGATCACTTAGTGGCTAAGAGGTCAGGGTGTTTAGAAGATCTTTATAGGTACTTATACAAGTAGGTAAATGTCTATGGAGATTCTCAGTCATCCAGGTCATGGTTGTCCCAAAGGTGCTTTTTCAAGGAAGTAATTGGACTTTCTTTGTCCTTGAAGACATTTCGCTTCTCACCCACGAAGCTCTTCAGCCTTGAGCACATTATACAAGTAGGGTTTTCCTTCTTAGATCAGATAGGTTGGGTGAAAGCTACGCCTTATGGAGGAAGAGAATTCCAGAATGTATCTTGATCACTGGAATATTAATTCTGCTTCCAGCATGATTTCCATAGCACACTCCTGTAAGATAACTGAAGCTCTTGGGATGTGATAGAACAGAGGTCTCCAAACTTGGCAACTTTAAGATTTGTGGACTTCAATTCCCAGAATTCCTCAGAGATTTCTGGGAGTTGAAGTTCACAAGTCTTAAAGTTGCCAAGTTTGGGGATCCCTGTGATAGAATAACAGAGTTGTTCTTTGACATAGCTTGGGCCTAGGCCAGACAAGGATTTGCAGGTAGACCTCAATTTGTGACCACAGCTGAGCCCAGAATTTCCAGTGCTAAGCAAGATAGTTGTTAAGTGAGTTGTGCCCCATTTTATGACCTGTTTGGCCACAATTGTTAAGCAGATCACTGCAATTGTGAAGTGACTCACACAGTTGTTAAGCAAATCTGACTTCTCTCATCAACTTTGCTTGTTGGAAGCCAGCTGGGAAGGTTACAAACAGTGATGACATGATTCTGGGGTTGTGGGACTTTCTGGTTGTTCTTTTCTTTGAAGATGTTTCGCTTCTCATCCAAGGAAGCTTCTTCAGCTCTGACTGGATGGTGGGGAGTGGATTAAGGATATGACATCATCTATCTCCAATGCAGTCCTTTCAACAGTTCCAAGAAGACTCCATACCCATTTGCACCACTCGGGTGTCCCTGACAACACAGATAAACTTCCAGGTGGCTTTAACTGACTCGCTAAAGGAATGCAAATGACCAGCTGTCTGCAGGGAATATAAATCCTTCCATTCCCCACCATCCAGTCAGAGCTGAAGAACCTGCTTCCTCCTCTTCGACCTCCTCCTTCCTCTTCTTTGTAAACACCCCCCATCAATGAATTTAATTGGTATAAAAAAACAAAATACAGCTGAAGTCCAATCAGCTCCTCCTCCTTTCAGTGCTAATAAAAGTTTAGAGCAGGAGGCAAACATTTGCCATTTTGAAAAGGAAATCTCAGGAATGTTGAAGATCCATTGTGTTTTCCCAGATTTTCTGGGAAAGAAGAGGATTCTTTTCAACATCCTTTGGATTTGGTTTTTCAACTGGAATGTTGTCCTTTAAGCTGAATTTGCCAAGCTGGGAACAGAACTCTACAGCTATCACTTTATTGGCAGCTTAATTTGCAGCAATTAGTAACACTGGGCAACCTGCCATGCTGCTGATTCCAGCACGATCAGAATTCAGCTGAAGGGGCCTGATCTGTCTGGCTTTGAACTGGCCAGCTGGAGCGCCGAGTTGTCAGAAGAAGGCACTATGCTCTATGCCATGGTAATGCAAGTCTAATATGACCAAAGTGTGAAATTATAGAATACTTTCTCTCCTCTATAACCAATGCTTGTAAATGGGTCTTCATTTGTTATAGAACAGGGGTGTCAAACTCAAGGCCCGCGGGCCACATCTAGCCCGCAATGTCGTCAGATCTGGCCTTCAGGGCAGAGTCCTGGTCTACCCAATGCGAAGAGGAAAGATCTGGCCAGCGTAGCTTTGGCCCGGTCTACCCAGTACAAAGAGAAAACATTCCAGCAATTTAGGGAGTGGGGTCAAGCTGGCCACGCCCACCTAGTTGGCCACACTCACCCAGTTGGTCACACCCACCCAGTCGGCCACCCCCCACCCCCACCCCAAGTTCAACCACAGCCCACAGATGCAGCCCTCAATAAAATTGAGTTTGACACCCCTGTTATAGAAGAACAGGAGGTGTGACACCAAAACAGACAATGAAAGTCAGTCAGAAGTTCTGAAGCAACTTGGAAAGAAGCTGGAACTCCATTTCCTTTCTTTGCTGTTGTGGACAAGAATTGTCAGCATGACAGTCTGAGAACTTAAGTAAATACTATTATTTTGTTGCATTGTGAGCCACATGCTTAGGTTGTTTATTATTGTTAGATACACAACAAAGGGAAATCACAGCTGGCAGTTACTTCGTTGGTCTTCGTGTGCATCCTAGGATGTCCTGATGTATCAGCACAGTATATATCATAGATTCAAGCAGTGTGGTCTTTTGTAATTGACAGATGGAAATTTTGTCAATTTCTAAGTGCTGTCTAAGACTCTTTGGTAAGGTACCCAGTGTGCTGCTAACCACTGGGACTGCCATGACCGGTTTAGGCCATAATCTTTCAATTTGGATTTTAAGATCTTGACAGTTGTGCTCTTCTCCAATTCTTGTCTTCTATTTTACTATCCCCTGGTATTACCACATCAATTATCCACACTTCCTTTTTTTTCAACTACATCTAGTGTGTTATGAATTAAGACTTCATCAGTTTGCATTCAGAAATCCCACAATATTTTAACTTGCTCATTTTCAACTACTTTGCCAACAATACTGCATGTTGTCCCAAAGGTGCTTTTTCAAGAGGCAACTGGACTTTCTCTGTTTTTCCTTGAAGACATTTCGCTTGTCAACCAAGAAGCTTCTTCAGTTCAGAATTTGTTGGCGATGATTACATGGATACCAAATTTGAATGAAGTATTAGGGGTGCAACAATGAAAATTTCAACAGAAGGAAAAAATATAGCTTTATTCTGAATATTATATTTGGTGTAAGAAAATTGCTATAATTTTATGTTGTTGGTATTTTACTCCAGTTCTGATAATTAAAAGTCAGAAATTATTCACTAAAATTTGCTGGAAATGTAAGGAACAGATTGGACCTTTCATATGCTGTGGCAATGCTGTAAAGCTCAACAATTCTGGAAAATGATCTATACAATGAAATAAATCTGAAAAGCTGATTCCATTTCAATGTTTAATATTCTTAGTAAACTTTATAAAACCACGTATCCTTTCAAAGCATACTGAATTAGCTGGGCATATGCTAACTGCTGTAATAATATTATATGCTTTTTACTTACAAGAATCTTATACATGAATTATTTCAGTTTGAACATCTGCCACTTTCTTGATGTGTTTTCCTCCATGTACTGTCAATTCTTTAATACTTTGTTGTGTGAGATTCAGTGTGTCTTTTTGATTTCCTTCTTACTGTTACATAAATATTCTAGCTTCTGCTTAATTGTCTCAACAGAACTCCATAGTTTTGCATACCGAGAAAAGATGTTAAAAGCACCAACAATTCGAAACTAGAAAGTTTCTTTGGTAAGGAAGCCAGGAGTTAAAAATGGCTCTCTGTAATTCATCAAAGGCAGTATTGTCTTACTTTAAGTATTCTTCACAAGCTTTTTTTTTTTTGGTTGTCGTTGTTGAAGGCATTTCTCCGTTGCTAATCAACAAGGCAGAGTGTAGCGTAAGAGTGGGAGTAGGAAATTTGTCATCTAGGCTTCGGATCCATTATTCATCTGACGAAGGGCATTATTTAAGCCAAAACAAAGCAAGTAACATTTTTGTTTATCCGTTTAAAAATTAAATTGTCAAAAACAAAGAGATGATCTCTGAAGCCACCTAGTAGACTGGGAAACTGCAATTTAGCAAGCTACCATTACAAATGAAAGCCTAGAAGTAACTCCCATTAAATGGAGCTGACTAGGCATGAAATGGTTTGTGCTGCCAGAATGATTTTGGATAAAGAATTAAGTTCAATTTATCCCCAACACCACCACAAAAAAAAAGTCCAGTTTGCTTTGGGTTGATTTAGGGACCAAGTTCAAATCTTATCTAAAAAATAAAAAATAAATAATACATTAGTGGTTTTAGCATCCACTAAAACAGATCAGTTTCTAAGTTACTATTTTGGCCAAACTAGTTGAACATGAGTGTGATTGAGGAGTGTATCTCCCAACTAATGCTTGTGGATCTATCAGCAGCTTTCAAGCATGGTATTCTCCAGAACTGCATGAGAGATTTGGGGTTTAGAGGTATAACTTTGCAATGGTTCCACTCCTATCTCAAGGATAGGTTTCAGATAGTTTTGAGAAATTACTGTTTGAGCTTTTAGCAAGAACAAGAGACTTATATACCACTTCATAGTGCTTTACAGCACTCTCTACTTGGTGTACAGAGTCAGCATCTTGCCCCCAACAATCTGCGTCCTCATTTTACTGACCTCGGAAGGCTGGAAGGCTGATTCATCCTTGAGCGGGTCAGGATCGAACTCCTGGCAATGAGCAGAATTAGCATTTTAACCACTGCACCACCACCACTCATTCAGTGTCTTCAATGCTGCAGTGTTTCTGTTCATATCCTCATCCTCTTTCATATTTATTTAAGCTTCTGAAGTGGGATAAACAGCAGAGACTGTGGAGCTGGTTGTCATCTTTATGGATAACAACTCATTCTGCTTCTTCTTTCTACCTTCAAGTGTCTCACCCTCCATGATAGGTCACTGCTTCAAGTGGGTTGCAGAGTATAATTGTCAGATCTCTCCAATGGCACTCTGGCCTGGAAGTGTTCGATTGAATAAACAAGTCTCTTTGAGCTCAGAAAAGCAAGATTCATTAGAAGAAGAAAAAAGAGGTTAGAGTGACAACATAGGAATTCCATGAATAGTTTTACTTTCAGATGCAAAATCCATGCATAAGTAATTCAGAGCTACTCGACACTCATTTTCTTTCTCTCCTTCAATGTGAAGAGGAGGATACTTGTCACCTTTGAGAAAGAAGGGCAGCCTGCTTTTGCAAATTATTTGGGAACAACGGCTCCTTATCACACTGCGTTGTATGTGGCAATACCTCAGGAGCAGGGGTGGGCTTCAAAAAATTTAGCAACCAGTTCTCTCCCCAGTTGCTGGGTGGGCATGGTCATGGTGGGTGTCACCTAATCAGCCTCCTGCACTACCCTGGCCTGGGAGCGAATGCGGGCCACAAGGGGGTTGTTTTTGCCCTCCCTGGACTCCAGAGGCTTTTCTCAAGCTTCCAGGAGGGCAAAAATGGCCTCCCCAGAGGCTGGAAACGGGCCCATTTCCAGCCTTCTGGAACTTCCGGGATGCCCGTTTTTCACCGTCTATGAGCCTCACACTTACCTGTGATCCAAAATGTGCCGCGTGGGGACTCCTGGGAGAAGAGGGGTGGGCAGGACAGGGCCAGCCAGGGGTGGGATTTGCCAGTTTGCCAAACTGGCCATAAAATTAGCTACTGGTAGCAACACACCTGTGCTCAGGAGGAATCCCCGAAACTTAAGCAGTTCCAGAAAGCAAAGGTTAGGCTTTTGTCAGATATTGTGGCATCGTGTGATCACCATTTGTAACCATAATGTAGCATTTGGCAGTAATTTTGGGCTCAGTTATGGTCATAACTTGAGGATTCCTATATGCAAGCAAGGCCCTGTTATCCATTTTAATTTACTCAGAGTAAGAGTTCACTTCAAGGAACCAGAGACCACTCTTAAAACCTTCTCCTATGACTCTGTTGTGGTTAGCCGGCAGCAGGTGTGGATGGCTGAGGAGAGCGAGGACTCAGATGAGGGGCCAGGACCATTAGGGAATGAAATGCTGCCTTCAGAGATTATGGGGGCTGGCAGCAGCGATGAGGAGGTTCCCAAGGAGCCTGTGCCAAGTATGTGTGTGCGCAGGATTGCTCGGAGAAAAGAGCAGCTACAACAGCATGGACGACTTGGGAGTAAGGCTGCAAGGTAATGGCCCCTCCTTCAAGAAGATAAAAGCCAACTGTGAATAAACGTACTTTGCAGAAGGCAAAGACATTTTGAAACTCCAGCCTTATAGACATTCCAGTATCCTGAGTTTGTATTTGAAGATATTTGCAAATTATTTCTTGTCTCTTATCTTTTGGCAAGTCTTGCACAGTTTGGCAAGGCTTGTGCTTACCACAGCTAATTATTTTGCAAAAGCATTACAAAGTTTCTGTTCTATTTGCATTGAGTTTGATTTGTTGGAAAAGGGCGTGGGTCAGAACAGTCTCTTATAGCCTTCCTTTTTTTAAAAAAATACATCTTATTTTTTATATATATATTTGGGTGGGTTTTTAAAGAGAGAATAGAATAATCTCTTACTTAGGGCTTTATAATGTACTTAAGTGGTATCTATGATTCTTAAATTGAAAAACTGGGGAAAAAACATCTAAACTGGTCAAATCTTATGATCTGGAGTGTTTTGGCAAAAAAATCATGAGATCTTTGCATGCAAAATCTTCAATATATTTTCACCACTTTTATGCATAATCAGTGAGGCCCTGGAGTAAGATAGTCAAATTACACAGGATTTGAAGCCATTCAGAGGGTTGGGTGGGAGAAGATCACCCAATTACTTCATAAGATTTCATGATGGCTGTCATCATATGGAAAAGTTGCTAGTCTTTGACTAAGGTTTAGAAAATGATGATATTTTTTCTCTCCCCACAGCCTCTCTGGAGGTGTTGAAGACCTGAAGTTGAGCAATCTTGCTTGCAGACCACTGAAGCTGGCACCACAGCCAGGTGTGCTGTTTAAGTGATTCTCAATCCTGAAACTGAATTATTTTTATTGGCTGTAACTGCGGTCCCCAAGTACCATGGTCAAGAATCACTCTCACTCTTCTGATATCTCAAGAGACACAATGTAGAAACTGTTTAGAAACTGCTTCCATCAAGTAGTCATCCAGCTCATTTCGCAGCTCATCTCTGTAGCCCTTGTAAAAAAACAAAACTTCTCTTTGTATTTGGGTGTATGTTTGTATGTGTGTGTGTTTCTATGAGTGAGTGAGTGAGCGAGTGAGTGAGTGAGTGAGTAGGAAAAACAGAGACGTTTGTGCATGTATTAGAGAAAGGGGATGTGGAGAGAACAAAGCAAAATATGTGTTGGGAATTTATTTATTTTTTGCTTATTGAGATTGAATATAAAAGAGACTGCAGCATTTTGCCCAGAAATCCAAGGGCAATTTTTGCTAGAAATGCTATTGATTATCCCAAATGCCAAAATGGAAGATTTAACTTAATTCAAAATGACAAAAGAACACATGTTTGGAACACTAGAAAAGATGGCCATCATGCATTCTAAATCCCATATCCCTTTGATGGGGGATATTATCAGCAAGGGAAAGGTGTTCTTCAAAATTTAACTGGACAACAGCAAGCTGCTAGTAAATGCCAAGGACGGGAATTAATATCAAAAATAACCTGTATAGATTTGTCAGGTAGACAGCTGACATTTGTCTTTATTGTTGCAGGATTTTTTTATTTTAAGCTGAAACTATTTAGTTGGGAAAAAGAAAATCTTTCTTCTTCATTGGCTCTGTTTCTGTTTACATCCTCTCTTCTTAGGGATCACTAAAG
The DNA here is from genome assembly GCA_009733165.1 of Naja naja. NCBI lineage: Eukaryota > Metazoa > Chordata > Lepidosauria > Squamata > Elapidae > Naja > Naja naja. Next base: position 141,812,177 of record CM019148.1, read on the forward strand.
ACTATCTTGACTATGTGCCAGCTACCAGCCCGGCCAGTTCCAAGCCAGTGCTGGCTGCTGTCTTCCAGTTCAGCCCCCCCTCTTTCATCTGGTAGGACTTAGCAGGGACTGGGAGAGGGTCTGGGAACCAGTGCTCAGTCACTCAAGCACTGGCCAATCTATCTCTTAGACTACTGCAATGTGCTCTTCAAGAGTAGCCAGAAGCTACAGCCAACTCAGCATGCAGCCATGAGGAAGTTCTTGGGGCCCCTAGGGTGGTCATATGTTATCCCACTATTTCATAAGCTACACTAGCTCCCAGATTGCTTCTGGGTCTAATTCAAGGTGTTGTTTATCACCTTTAGAGCCCTTCCTGACATGTGTCCAGGTTACCTGAAGAACCATCTCACCTGTACTGGCAGAAGACGCATGCTGCAGACCCCATCAACCAAAGCTGGTGGGCCCAGGAGAAAAGCTTTTTCTGATTGGTTCCCATCCACTGAGGTGAGATTGTGTGCCCTGAGGTGAAATCTGCACCTGCCTTTTGGTCCTTTCAAAAGGGCCTGAAGACCTGGCTCTGCCAACTGACCTGGGGCCCTGATGGGGACATGTCTTCTGGAGGTGACTAATGGATTACACAAGACCTCGCCTCCTCTCCATGTGCATTGTGCTCCCTTCCTCTCCATCTTGATCAATTTTAGTTTAAATGTGATGCCTCTATTTATTGTTTGATGTTTTAATTTTTATATTGGCATTTTTTTATTAATTGTAAGCCACCTACCTTAAAGTACCTACCTTTGGTACATTTAATAAATAAATAATGTTAAATATAAACTCTGCTGCCCTGCCCCCATAAGCTCCCAGTTACTCCCATTAGACCTTTATTTGGATTTGCAACATTTGGCTGACAAATAGAAAAGCCAAAAAAGGTCCACCTCCATATCAATCTCAGATTTGTACAATGTGGTTGCAATGGGTGGCTCTCCAATTCTCAATAGTCAATGGGATTAGACAAAACTGCACGATTGGACCTCCTACGTTATTTTTCACATCTGCATAAATTCTTTTGAAACACACCTATGGGTTGAATGGGACAACGCTGTGGCCATCTTGCCATAAGCAATTCGCTGTGGCCTTCTCACTGCAGCCAACCCAGTGCAACCATCCCACCACAGCCATCTTGCCATGAGCAACCTGCTGTGGAACAACTTGACACAGGACAGTTCCACGCAAGGTAGCTCAATGCAATAAATGTTATCCACCACTGTTTCTTCGACATTTCCATTGTCAAAAATGATGGGGGGGGGATCATCATATGATTATGACTGTGAATGTTAATTATTTGATGTAAATACTTGTCTGTGCTTTGGATATTGACTTATTTTGTAATACCTTACTTGTGTTATGTACAGCAATCACATTTTATTCAAAATTCAATTGTGCTTTCATTCTATTCCAAGTCCTTGACTATGTTGAAGTTTGCTCTTCTTGTTCCTACTGTTGTGCACTTTGAAAAAAACTATGATTGAGTTTGTTCACTCAAGACTCTTGAATAAGCTTAATAGTTGTGATTTGAGAGAAAACATCCTCTCATGGATAATTGTGTGGATAAAGACAAGACAAGAGAGATAAATAAATGCTAAGATATATGTAGAAATAGGAAAACACTCATGATGATGGACTTTTGAACATAAGTGATTCTGCTTCCTTTGTGTAGCACAAATGGAGACAACTTCTACAGCCATTTTGTAAAAATGTAGAGCATTGAAAGCAAGGAAAATAGAATTTTGAAAAATATATTTTATCTTTCACATTACTTCTTGGTCAAGGGAGTTGTGCCTTTTAAATAATTTATATAATATTATTACATTATATTTCATTACATATCACATCATATTATATATTATTTGTACATATTTATGCTTCTTCCAGATAGCTTTTTAACTGTTCTGGTTAGTTCTGGTTCGAGGGAAATTCTTCATTAAAGATGTAGTTTTCAAATCTCATTTTGCAGGACTCCATATGTGCACTGGAAGCTCTGTAGTTGGGCGTGCCCCAAGCCCAGTATTGAATTTGACTTCCAATTCCTCAAATCCCTTCTATGTGAAGGAAGTAGTTCCAGTGACCCCAAGGGTGATGCTAGTGGAATTCCTTGTCAGTAAGATCAAAATGTACATCAAAGCCAAAAATAATTCCTGGAGGAAGTAAGAACAGATGTGGCTCTGAGAGTTGAGGGAAACCAATTCCATCAAGAGAAGAATCCAGAATCAAATGCAGAAGGAGACAATAGAAAGCCATTTCTTCAATGCTATTAAAAGACAGAAAGAAAGAGGGAGGGAGGGAGGAAAGAAGGAAGGAAGGAAGGAAGGAAGGAAGGAAGGAAGGAAGGAAGGAAGGAAGGAAGGAAGGAAGGATGTGGTTTCAATATTTAGACAAGCTGAATACCAGATTGCTTGACTGATATAGAGACCTACACACCCACACACATATACACTTATAATGGAAAAGAGAGATATAACAAGAAAATGGTCAAATTACTTGACAGTTAATCAATTACTCACTAAAAAATCTTACATAAAAAATGGGGCCATCAAGGAGAAAAAATGTCAAATGAACAGGCAGATTTCAGAAAAGGCAAGGAGACACACAATCAGATAGTTAATATTAGAAAGAGTAATGCAATACAAGAATGAGATGCAGGAATCATCACCTCTGTGTTATTGGGGGGAGGGAATCAAACGATAATTTGGTTCTCCACAAATTTGTATTGCTCATGACTTTGTCCCCATTATCTTCTATTCTCTTATTTATTTGTGTCCCATCTTTATTATTTTTTACAAATAACTTAAGGCAGCAAACCTATCTAATACTCCTTCTTCCTCCTATTTTCCCTACAACAACAACCCTGTGTAGTGATTGGGGCTGAGAGAGAGTGACTCGCCCAAAGTCACCTAGCAGACTTTCATGTCTAAGGCAGGACTAGAACTCACAGTCTCCTGGTTTCTAGCCTGGTGCATTAACATTAACTAGACCAAACTGGGTTCAATTCAGTGGTGGGATTCAAATTTTTTTACTACCAGTTCTGTGGATGTGGCAGGGGAAGGATACTGTAAAATCTCCAGTCAGGGGTGGTATTTGCCAGTTCTCTGAACTACTCAAAATTTCTGCTACCGGTTCTGCAGAACTGGTCAGAACCTGCTGAATACCACCTCTGGTTCAATTGTAGTAATTAGGTTGGGAAACCCTAACATTGGTTCTGAGTTTCAGCTCTAACTACACCACTGGATTTTGTGGGAAGGAAGAGGCCGTGACTGTTGACAGGTTACATTTTTTTTCCTTGTGACAACTGCCCTTTCTTGTTATACCTATCCTGGATTTAATACCCCTCCTAAATAGTAGCTGCACACATTGGTTTGATGTGAAATGTTTGATGAACGTTGTCAAGAGTCATACACCCAAAGAAACAAATGGATGCAAAGAGCTGTTTTTCTTAAAGGGAGGCTGACCTTTGAACCTCATTTAAACACAGTTATAAATAAGGTCTGATTAGCATATGGCAAATTTCCTGCATAAACATTTCAGATCTAACAATAGCAGCAGACCAAGGGAAAGCCAGGAATGTGAAGGTCACATGCAAAATAGATGTATACCACATCAAAGGCATGCAAGTTTATGAGCAGCATAAAACATACCAGCTGCAACAGGGTTCTTTTATGGCAGTGTTTGGTGCACACGTTACTTGGGGTGGAAAGGGTATTTATACTTCCCATCAAGGAAAACAATAATTTGGGATATACAGACAGTCCTCCACTTACGACTACAATTGAGCCCAAAATTTATGTTACTAAATGAGACATTTGTCCCATTTGTTTTTCAGGAGGCTACTGGACTTCCTTTTTTTTTCTTTGAAGATGTTTCGCTCCTCATCCAAGAAGTTTCTTCAGCTCTGAGAGGATAGTGGGGAATGGAAGGATTTACATTCCTTGCAGACAAATGAGACATTTGTTAAGTGAGTTTTACAACTTTTCTTGCCATTGTTGTTAAGTGAATCACTGCAGCTGTTACATTACTAACCCCAGTTGTTAGATGAATCTGGCTCCCCCATTGCCTTTCCTTGTCAGAAAGTTGCAAAAGTTGATCACATGATTGCTAGGGCATTGCAACCATCATAGCAATAGCAATAACACTTAGATTTGTATAACACTTCACAGTGCTTTTACAGCCCTCTCTAAGCAGTTTACAGAGTCAGCCTATTGCCCCCACCCACCCACCCCCATCTGGGTCCTCCTTTTACCCGCCTCAGAAGATTGGGAGCCTGAGTCAACCTTGAGCCTGGTGAAGGTTATTTGATCTGCCAAATTGCAGGCAGCTGGCAGGCAGCAGAAGTAGCCTGCAGTACTGCATTCTAACCACTGCGCCCCCATGGCTCTTCATAAATATGAAGCAGTTGTCAAGCATCTGAATTTTGATCTCGTGACCATGGGGATGCTGCAACGGTTCTAAGTATGAAAAATGGTCGTAAGTCACTTTTTTCAGTGCCTTTGTAACTTTGAACGGTCACTAAATGAACTGTTGGAAGTCAAGAACTACCTGTACTGGTGCCTGAATAAAATATAGTATGATAGGCCATAGGTGCAAATGCTAATCACTCTGTTCAGACATTTTGCCATATTGAAGTTTGTGCTAGCCATAATTTAGAATTTATAATACAATGCTGGCTTTCAAATATAAACTAGGCAAATCACACTCAGAGATATTTATCTACCTTTGTTTTTCACCTGCTCAGTCCTGTATTAAAAGTTCATAAATTTGCAAACTTTTCCAAGTGTGGCAATCTCTTTGAAAGCAATCTCAACACCTGTAATCACAATTCAGCAACAATTACACACACACACACACACACACACACACTCACACATCATCACATAATCTCCAGAACCGTAAAGCCTACAAACCTGAAATTTCTACTCCCAATCCCCACTTGAAAAGAAATCTGTTCCAACTGCAGTTGAGCTAAGCCATGCCCAGGCTCCTTGCTGTCTCCTTCTTGCTCACTCAGCAAATACTGTTTCAGTTTCCAAACAGCCCTCAACTCTCTCACACACTGACAAGACACTGGCCAGATGAATACCGATAGATGCTGGTAGGCAGAGGCAGATTCCCCCCCCCTTATTTTCCACCCCAAACACTTGTCCGATCACATAGTTCCATAGCAAAGCATGGGTACCCTGCTAGCAGTGAAATACAGATAACTAAAACTGTATTTTGCAAACCGTGCTTTCATATTCTAATTTACACATTCAATCCAAGCTATGTCTTGTGAGATGAGATAGTTTATAAATAGAAAACAAATCCCAGTTTGGCTTCCTAAGCTACCATTTGGCATGGAATTTGAATAATTTCAGTGGCAGTCATGACATGAAATGCTGAGCGGGAATTCATTTGTATTTGGCATAAGACAATATGTGAGCCCATTGTGGCATTGTGTTAAAGCTAAGCTAGGCTACCATGACCTATTCAACAGCCTGTGCCTTAGCCATCCTGAGCGGTATTTGCATCCTATGCTTAATCCTATATCCTATACTATCCTTAATGTAACAATATCAAATCCATGTTATTATCCTTTTTCTATTGAATAATGTTTATTTTCTATCTCCAAGGATAGAAAGGTTTTGGAAAGGCCCTAAGGAACTCATTCAAAGCTTGGCAGGTGATGGCTATCTGGTGGTCACAAGTTGTGTTCCTGAAGCACATACATAAATCTGTCTGGCCTGAGATGTAGCAATGCCTGAGGCAGAGATCACAATAGTCTTTTGCATATCAGAAGTCAGTCTTTTGCATATCAACAGTGTAACATTAGCATCCTCCATTGCACCTTAGGCAGCACAGGAGTTTATCAGGAGCAAGACAAGCACTTCCCAAGATAACAGAGCAATGAGAATAGAGATGTCCAACCTTGGCTACTTTAAGACTTGTGGATTTGAACTCCATAAGCATCATCCTAGAGAACAGTGCAATGAGACAGTATTGCCCAAGAGAACAGAGCAACGAGAATGCTCCAGAACAGGGGTGTCCAACCTTGACTACTTTAAGACTTGAGGACTTTCATTCCCAGAATTCCCCACCAGCATGGTGGTCAAGGTTGGGCATCCCTGCTCTAGAGAAACCCCTAAAGACAGGGCTGCTTCCCATGTGTACAAAGGTAGAAGCCAATCGCTTGTTGTGATGGTCCTGCTGGACTTGTTTTCTCAGGAGGAGGAAATAGAACCTAACAAAAATAGTCCTGGAGAGAAACTCCTGTCTATGGAGTTTCATCCAGGTCATGGTTGTCCCAAAGGAGACTTTTCAAAAGGCAGCTGGGGGTTTTTTTTCCTTGAAGACGTTTTATGTTTTATCCAAGAACTGAAGAAACTTCTTTGATGAGAAGCAAAATGTCTTCAAGAAAAAAAGTAATAAAGTCCAGTTCCCTTTTGAAGAAAACATCTTTGGGACATCCTGGAGAGGAAGCCTCCATCAGTGTGACTCTGCTCTGGTTGAGGCTGATCCAGCAAACCCTACAGCTCACTGCCTGTACCCATTGACAGCCTCTCAGATCTGAGGTTCAGTGACCCACCTCAAGCAGAGGCATGCTGTAAGGAAAGAAGAATAAGGTGCTGAGCTCCACAAGTCAAACACACAGGCTGAACGTAGGCCAGCAGGAAAATAGCTCCTAATGAGTAACATGCCCCAGCCATGCATTGGCTTGATCCTCCTTGACTTGGCTCATTTATCCATTTTCCTCCCTGAGACAAAGCTCTGACAACAGCTTTTCAATCATAGAATGGAATAGAATAGAATAGAATAGAATAGAATAGAATAGAATAGAATAGAATAGAATAGAATTTGTTATTGGCCAAGTGTGATTGGACGACACAGAAGGAATTTGTCTTGGTGCAAATGCTCTCAGTGTACATAAAAGAAAAGATACATTCATCAAGATTCAAGAATCATAAGGTACAACACTTAATAATTTAGCTGTGTTGTGTGAACCTTGCTGGACCAAGCTTACAACTCTGTATTCTACCTGACTGTGGAATCTCTTGCCTTTTCTTTTGGATTTATTGCTGGTTTATTGGATTTCTCAGCCCCTTCTTCCTTTCCTTAAACTTGTGCTAAGCCTGGGAGTATCTTTTCTCTTATGACAAGAGTTGGGAACGATGGTCCTTTTATGACTTGTGAACTTCAACTCACCAGCCAGCTCAGGAATTCTGGGAGTTGAAGTCCACAAGTCATTAAGGGGCCATCATTCCCCACCCCTGTTTTAAGATATTGGTATGAGGGGTTCTTCCAAAAGTTCTACCTAAGGTGGCATATCATTGGACTGGGGCAGACTTTCAGCTTGCTCTCTTGTTGGCTGCTAGTGATCCTTGGAGCACTCCTCCAACCACAGATAAGATTCCTGACTGACGTTTCCTATTGTGTTCTTTGCATTAATAGTGCCTCCTACAGAAAAGAGACCATTTGTGCAAATCTAATCAAGCCCACACACACTTTCAACTTCTGTTTGTAAGTTTAAATATTATCAAGAGCTCAGGTGTGATCAAATTTTAGATGCAAAGGGTTAAAAGGAAAAGGAAAGGTGAGATCTGTGATGTTGCAAAGCAAGAGAAAACCAGCAATCTGCAAATTTGACTGAAAATGAGCAGAAAGGTTATTTTTTTCTCTCTTGAATTTCTAGAAAGGATACAAGTGAGAAGAACCCACTTTTAGCTTAGGTCACTTCTCTTTTCTGTAAAAGTATGTAGAGACTCATAATAAAATTGCGTAAAGCACCTGAAGGCAGAACAAGAAGCAATGGATGGAAACTAATCAAGGAGAGATACAACTTAGAACTAAGGAGAAATTTCCTAACAATTAATCAGTAGAATGACTTGCCTTCAGAAGCTGTGGGTGCTTCATCATTGGAGGCTTTTAAGAAGAGGTTGGACTACCATTTGTCTGAAATAATAATAATAATAATAATAATAATAATAATAATAATAATAATAATAATAATTTATTTGACTTGTATGCCGCCCTTCTCCCTAAGGACTCAGGGCAGCTAACAATAAAACAAGACCAAATTTACATAAAACAAGCATTAAATATAAGAAGTCCAAATAAATAACAATAAAACATTAAAACAATTAATTAAACAATTAATTAAAGCAATTAAAACAGTAAAAAATCCCACCCGGGTCATTCCAGGCCAGCCTGTTGAAATAACCAAGTCTTTAGGTCCCGGCGGAAGGAGCGGAGGTCAGGGGCCAAACGGAGATCCACGGGGAGATAGTTCCAGAGGGTGGGGGCATAAGGTCTCCTTCCTGAGCAGGAGGCTGGACTAGAAGGTCCCTTCCAACTCTGTTATTCTATTAGGAGAAAATAAAACAATCCTTTAGAGGATGGAAAAGAGAAAGTGTGAACATGTATTTATTATCAATATACTATCTCAAGAGATGTTTTGATCAGATACAGAAAAATGTAAGATAGGCTCCCTGAGTGACCAGGAGTTTAAGAGTCAAACCAGGTAAATTTTCTCTCTAAAACAGAGGTTTGCCCCTGGCTAACACAACAGCCTGCAAAGAAGCCAAAGCTCTCTACTGATGCTGTCATAAGAAGGAAATATGAAGATGGATGGTCAGCTTCTGCAATTTTGACCTGCAGTGCTTGGTGACTGCTTGCCATCCTGCCTGAAAGCAACCTGCCACATATCTACAGCAAACGTGCATGAACTTGTAGCAGTTCTTGAAGAAGGGTGAAAAAAATCAAATAATTTGGTAGCAGCAAATGGCCAGCTGATGAGAATGCTCTGTAACAAAAACTGACAATGATTACAGTTCTCCAAAAGGAAAAAAAAAGGTCAGATGGAGAAAGAAGCCCAGTGGAGGAAAGAAATGATCAGAATTAAGGTTTTCCACCCTGTTGGAATTCAGAACAATTTTCAGGTAACTTGCAGGTAACTAAATTCTGAGTATTCGGGGGAAGGAAAGGAGAGATTGCAAAAATAGATTCCTGATGATACAACCTGCCCTATTAAAAGACAAAGAAATGACAATGGGGACATCAAGTAGTTTGACCTTAGGAATATGACATTACGATGGGAGACCAACATTAAGAAAGGGGACTGCAGTGTTGAATTTGACAGGAAAGATATAAATATGAACAAATTGAAGGAAAATTTCATGTTTTTGATATGAGAACTCAGCGTCCAACTAAAGGTTTTGCTTCTGTTTCAGAGAAGGCTCACAAGTCCACTATGTGGCAACTTCAGCACTTACCACAGAACAGAGATGTCTTTGTGACAAGTGGAGGAGCTGGAAACCTTCATCTCTGGAAATATGAGTATCCTCACAGCGCTCTAAGAAAGATTCAGAAGGAACAGAAATGGGAGTAGTGGGTTCAATTAGCCTTTTACAGAATGTGACATTATCAACCCAGCCAATTTCAAGTCTTGACTGGAGTCCTGACAAACGTGGTCTCTGTGTTTACAGCTCATTTGACCAGACTGTGAGAGTACTCACAGTCACAAAACTGAACAAAATTTGACAGGATTTCTAACAACAAAAAACTTCCATGTGTGTCCTTGAACAAACTTAGAAATTTAATAAGAAGTCAGAAGATGTGAAAAAGTTTTCATCAACTGTGGGTTTTACATTTCTAGAAAATGCACTTGTAGGTTAACATTTTAAAACCTATTCACTGTTATAGATGCTTTTAAATCCAAACTACCTTATGCTTATAGTAGAATTATTGCAGTATAACCAATTTTCTTTAAATGAATTATTTTAATTATTTTGAAATTGTAAGTACTTTAAATACCCTGTTTATTACTATGTTTTAGATTACACTGATTAAAATTTGAACAGCTGTTTTAATAGAATAGATTAGATTTGTTCTTTTGTTGACTACCTGTTTAAACATTAACATGTGTTCAGATCAGTAAATATTCTGCCTTTAAAACAAATGTCCTTAAAATGTGTGATTGAGATACTATAGATGTAATCAGATTGACGTCATTTAAATAGATGTAATTTACCTGATATATATAATTCTTAAGAGTGTCAAATAAAAAATTGTTTTTTGGATTATTTAAAAAAAAGATAAAGAAAAAAAGTTGTTGTATTTAGTTTATTTATTGATTTAGCATATGGCATACAAGGCCAAGGAGGCTACAAAGTTATGCACACAGTAAAAGTCCTTGCAGCCAACAGTTGGTAGTCGATTTGTTGCACCGGTGTACTACAAGATGGCTAGCTAGCTTCACACCAGCTGGCCTGCAGCATTCTCAGAGGAAGTAGTTCCTCCACTGATCACATCCAGGCAGATCCAGCACCAGTTCCAGCCCACTGCATGGAACACAGCCAGCAATCTCCCAACACCAAAATGGCGGTACCTATCTATTTACTTGCAAAAAAATGCTTTCGAACTGCTAGGTGGGCAGGAGTTAGGGACAAGAGATGGGAGCTCACCCTGTCCCATGGAGCTGGTCTTGAACCACCAGAGGGCTGGCAATTGCTCAGCACATCCAGTGTCATTAAGCCTCTGCTCCACTGTGTCCCTGCATGACAGTTAGTGGCTCAACATGATCAGGAACTTCAACAATGCTATGCTAAAAGGGCTCATCAGCTCATGAAAGGTGCTATTTGCCAGAAGCAAAGATGGGAGGCAAGTGAACAATTCCTAAAGCATGACAAAGCCAAAACCTTGGAAGCTCAGTTGATTTTCTCCCTCCTTTGAGTCCGTGGAAGAGGACTGGGAAGAGACAGAAGACTCCCTTCCTGCAAGTCAATGGATGACTATGTAAATTGGGCTGATAGTAGAAATTTGGTGTGATTGATCTAGATTGTGGATTTCTGGCCAAGGCTGGTTACACTGATCTGATAAACATGCATGTTGGGAGTGTATGAGAAGTTCGATTAAGAACGTTTGAACTTGAAATTAGAGAGGAAACAAAAATCCAGAACTAAGAACTGGAAATACAATTTGGTGACCACAATTGGGACTGGCAATTTAGTCATTAAGTGAATTGGTCACTAAGCAAAATTTTGACTGTGCAAGGATTGGTCACACAGTTACTTTTTCATTACTGTCTCAACTGCAAACAGGCACTGAATGAAGCAGTCATTAAACGAGGGCTATGTATACAGATTTGTACAATACAAAATGAGAAAGAGCAGTCCTTAAACCAGTGTAATATCAGAAAGGATTTTGGCTCTTAATGTCCTTCATCTATCCTTCATCAGTTGATCATATTTCCATGTGGCTCTCCAAGTTCTAAAGCTCATGTGTGTTTTGTTGATAGTAGTACAAGATTTTGAAGTGGTTATCCATGGCTTTTGAGAAACATATTTCTCTAACCGTGGGTGTCACAGGGATTTATAATTGATTTAAAAAGTGATAGAAAGTTGGCAAACCTTTTTGTATGTGCATATGTTCAAAGTAAAAGATAGAAGTAAAGATTTTCCCTGTCTAGTTGTGCTCATCTCCATTTCTCAGCCGAGGTAACCAGCATTGTCTGAAGACATTTCTGTGGTCATGTGGCCAACAGGACTACATAGCAAGGTGCACAGTATGCTAGGTGGGCAGGAGCTGAGTCAAGTAACAGGAGCTCGCCCCATTGCACGGCGCTGAGGTCTCGAACCTGGGCTCAGTGTATAACTGCTGAGCCATTTTGCCCCCTTATTTTCAAAGTATCAGTTTGTAACATCAAGAGACATTCACTAATGCTTACCTAATTAAGTACATTGTTGTTTGCACACAGTATAACATAGACTACTATAAAATAGTTACAATGGAGCACTGAAGATTCCTTTAAAAGCATATTTTATTTAGAAACAATATCCCATGATTAAACTCAACCAGGATTACTCATAGATACATGTCACAATGCCTTAGAAACCAACCTGTTTGCAAGTGCAAAATAAAGCAATTCTGTACCAAAATGCTGCAGAAGAATTGTAACTGAATCACACCCTCTGAAGGGCCTTCAAAATATGTAATACAGTACTGCTTTATTGAAACAGCTGGCAAATTTTTCAGAAGAAAATACAGACAGTTACCTCTCCTGGGTCTTCTTGAAGGACATAAAACCCCCCTAAGAAATAAAACATGTGCACAAAATGCTATAGTATTTGTGTTTCTGTTCTGTGAAATTGTCCCTGGGCCGTATTTCCTTAAATTAGTGTTCTTGCAATAAAAACCTAGGTCTGAAGACTTGGCTCAGGGTTGAAGGCCAACCTTATAATTAGGCAGAGAAAGCCAAGGATTGAAACTAATAGTATGAATATTAAAAGTTAAACTTTCAATGTACCACTCAACCATTTTTTAATTCCCTAAAATAACCTGCTTTCATTTTCTTTTGGTATATATATTTTCCTGATTTATGCTTCTTGCCACATTTCATCAATATCTAAAATGTATTTCTCTCTTTTTAATCTAATCACCAATGTTTACATACAATTTTTCAATCTTTTTGCTGCAGTTTTTATTTTTTTTCCCTCAGACAGTGTACATGTTGGTCAGACTTTAGTTAATGATAGTTATGCACATCTGGGGAACAGATTGCCCAAATCCTTCCCTAATACAATCTGTGGTGAAAATCTTACATAGCCCTAGATGTGGAAAGAATTAAAAATTATCATTCTCTTTTGTAACATATCTCCTCTCAAGAGCTTTGCAGAAAAGAAGCTGTTATGAGGGTGTTTCTGAAACCGTGGTCAAGTACAATAAAGGAAAATAATTTTCAGACAAGGACAATGGTAAAATTAACATAACTTCTTAAGTGGTGGGTTTTATTTTTCTGGATTTAGCATAAGTAGGGAGCAAAGTTTCTATTTGATATCAGAACACACACACACACACACACAAAAACCCACCAATTTTTAAAGCAGTTCCTTTTATTACTCTGTAATTTCTTCCTTGAGTTTAATTAAACTCTCCAAAGCTTGATGAGCAAATTTTTAATTAAGCTCCCATAATATAAGAGAAAACATATACAATAGCTGGCTCCATTGAAAAATGCATTTGAATTTCACAGACTCTATTAAATATTGGAGCTGTTGCTAAGGAAAGAAAAACAGCTATGTTGCTAAAAGGAATACCTACATTATAAAAGTTTTACTTTAATTTTCATTTTATTAAAACAATTTTATTAAAACATTTACAGCGCTCACTGCCAATACCGGTTACACATGCTGTTCCAATTTTCCAAATATTCAAAGGTAATTAAAATTTTCAAACCTGGAACTCAGCTTCCAAATATTTTTGGAATCCACTTCATTTAATGTCCAACTTTTTTTCTTATCTCTTAAAGAAAGAGTTGTAGGTACTCTTTACTCTCTTTGTATCTATTGCTAGATACAATTTTTTCTGGATCACATTCTATTTTTCCACAAATGTAGAAACTTTGTTTCTGGATTGTAGCCATTTCATATGTATGGAGTAGTATTCTTAATTGTTCACTGTATATTCATAAATTGACTACTTAGGTATAATCCCTATGCAAATCATACAGCTTAATTTCTTACTTTTCCAAATCTATGTTTACTAAAACATAGTAAACATAGTAAACATAGTAAAACATAGTGGGTTAAAATTGCCTTTTTATCTTTGCAGACCCATTTTCTGGCCATTCAACAAGATAAAAGTGAGGTAGGCCAGAGAAAATTATTGTGGTGGTGGCAGAGGAATTTTAAACTGCTTGAATTTAAACTGCAGCCTCATTTTCCTTTTTAAGATGACTTTGTTTGATTTCATTATAAAGGGAAGCAGTTCTTCTAGTGCACCCCAGTGACACAATTCCTCCACAAATGGTCCCTCCATGACAATATAATCCAAAAAGGTAGAAAGTTTTGCCCCTTGATATATCACTATAAACATACATAGATAATGTAAATTCTTTCTCTGTTGTTCACCTTTCTCCTTTTTTCTGCCTTTTACTCCATTTTAAAAATTAACTTGGGATTTTGTAAGATTTTCTGAAGTTTAGTAATAAACATCAAGCTATGTTTTTGCTAGTGGTGTTTCTTCTTGCTGTGGTCTGGATATTTATTTATTACATTTGTATAGCTTTAAATTTAGCAGGGAGCATGAGGGATCAGTGGTTAAGGATGCTGAGCTAGTCAGCTGGAAAGCTGACAGCCCAAGTTTAACCAAGAGCTACATGATGGAGTGAGTTCCCATTCATAGCTCCAACTCCTGTCCACTTAGCAGTTCAAAAGGTGCAAATGCAAGCAGATAAATAGGTACCACTTTGGCAGGGAAACAACAACATTTCATGCAACTCATTGTACAGCCCTGCTGACCACGTGATCACAAAAGGGTCTTCAGACACCACTGACTCCCTCGGCTAAGAAACAGAGATGAGCACCGCCCCTTTAGCTTTTATCTTTCAATTTAAAATATTTATATATTTTATTTATTATTTCTGATGAATTGTTGTTTTATTTATTTATTTTATAGAAAGGGACTGGATGGGAATATGCTGGATTCAAATTAAACTGGAGATTGCTTGCTGTACTTTTTCAGCAGTAGGATATATCACCCCTACCTCCATTCCTGGAAGGATGCTCAGTCTTCACGTGGGCACTTTGAGAACATGTGGCCTTCAGAACAGAATGGGATGATTGCTGTCACTTCCTGTATGCAATAGTGGCAAATTTGTGTAGCTCAGGTGTAGGATAAGGGTAAAGGTTTGCCATCACAAGCACCTCACTTGACACACTCACACCTGAAGCCCTTATAAACAGAAGAACACTGAAACTGACATCCCCTAAACTCTGCTGAAGATGCTATCTAGCCTGGTAACAAAACATTTGGAAAGCAACCCACAAGCTTGTAGGATGAACCTTCACCCAGAGGTGGGCTGCACATACTGTAACAACCAGTTCGCCTAGCGCAGAACCAAAAATGTGTGCACGTGCAAGCATGCCCCCTTCTCCCCCTTTAACAAAATAATTAAAATTAATTAACTAATTAATTGAAAAGAAAACAAACAACAAACAACAACTCAAGGGGCAGACTGGATGGATCATTGGGTCTTTTTCTCCCATGTTTCTAGGTAAATAACAGATCATGGGTTTATTCCTCATGCATTACTTTGTGTACTTTTTTAATTTCCATTGTATAAAACATAAATAACAAACATAACTATACTAAAACAAGGCTTTTGAGAGCAGAAATCATGTTCCCCTACTGTTAATTTATGTATCAGTTGATGAGCTATTTGAAATAGAAACCCCTTGTGTTAGGGTCAGGGTCAATGTATGCCTCTGAATTTAAGTACAGGGCAAACCGATGCCTTCTAAAAAGCTTTTCACATGTTTTCAGTTTAAACTTAAACCTTCTCAATTTAACCCCAAATTTCTATCATTTGAACTACAGGGGTTCTATCATCCCTGATCTGTCTCATTAGACATCTTCCGGTCAAGCTGTATGTGAGTCCAGGTCAATACAATTTCCTTCCTTTCAGTGAGTCCCTTTTATCTTGCTTTATTTCATTAAACTGTTGGCAGAATCACCATTTGCTTCTGCTTGTCTCAGTTAACACTTCTGAAAAGTCCGTCAAAATGTCTTCAAAGGCCAAATTGTTATGTATCCATATGCTGTGGATGCAACACAAGCTGTGAACCATTATATGAAGGTTCAGATGGCACTACGGTGCTCAGAATTTGAGTTCCACTGTGGGCTTCGATAACCCTGTTCAGAAGTGCCTTATACTTTAAATTAATTAAACATGCACAGCCCTCCTAAAACATGTATCGTTGGATGCTTAACTTTCTAGGAATAATAGATTTTTTTCCAGAAACAAAAATAAATATTGTCATTAATTGTTCTGAATACATGTTTCTCGTGTTTTTATGTCTCACAGAATGAATTTAGCTGCCTACCATCTCTCTGAAAAATTTAATATAACGTAGCCTGACAAGAGCAGCACTGTATTTGTTCTTTTGTTTTTTCCAAAATTAGACTCAATATTTTTGCAAAGGACTAAAATAACTTTCAGGATTTCTTGCCATGAGCAATTTTCTTGCAGGCTTTTGGCCTATTTACCTTTTTCCGAGGCCCACAAATGTTTGTTTCTGCAATTTCTTCTTGTCATGAAGTTTTTAAGCCTTTATTAATATAAAACAAATACTCAAAAATCTTTTCTTTCCTGTTTCAGAAGCATAAAAGAAGAAACAATCTACTGTTAACACAGGCTTAAGAGAAGCCAATCTCAGTATTGATTGAAACTCTCTTAAAGTGTAGGTAATTCCTTGAGTTTTTCCAAATATCCCTTTTTTTTCCTTCTGAGAAGACTGAATGAGCAAGAGAGCAATAATCACTGTCATTCAGTTTACCAAAATGGAACTTCAAAATAGATCTCTAAAAATGACATCACTTCACGTAATCAAACAAAACCACTAAACATTAAATCAGAGCAAAGGCCTCTGATCAGAAACATATTTAAGTTCAAAATCTTCTCTACAGTGTTAAATTTGATGGATTGGGTCATAATTCAATATGTACTTACAGACCAAAAACTCTTTCCTAGTCATCTCCAGAATAAGCCTTCCTAGGGCAAAGCCACATGCAGGGTTTGAAGCGGAGGAACTCATGTCTTTCCAGTTGACCATTAGGTATATAATGTACCTGGCCAGGTTTATGTGTGCATATTATGCTGATTTTAGGATAGAGAACAAACCAATGTTCATAATCAATTGCTATCTTTCTACCTGTTTTGATCATTTGTGTATACTAAGCTTCTGTTTTCACATAAGGGTTTTTAGAAAAGCATATTTCTAAATTATTTAGACATCTAGGCTTATTTACAAAAGAGTAAACTGAACCCTAAGAGGCATATTTTCAAAGAGAGATAGAAACAGAGATATACAGAGGCAGAGACGGAGACAGAGGTGGAAATGGGAGATACAGACAGACAGACAGACAGACAGACAGACAGACAATACGATTGTATACAGGACAGTGAGAGCCAGTCTGGGGTAGTGGTTAAAGCATTGGGCTGGAAACCAGGAGACCACGAATTCTAGTCCCACCTTAGACACAAAGTTAGGTGACCTTGAGCCATTTCTCTCAACCCTAAGAAGATGACAATGGCAAACCACTTCTAAAATCTTGCCCAAAAAACTTGCAGGGACTTCCAGGCAATTGTGAGGAGTTAGAACAATGACTGAAAAGCATGTATGCGTGTGCAAACACATACACACACACACACACACACACATACCTCAGGACTATACTGTGATTCACATGCACTGGACTGGTCAAGTAGCCTACATATCAAATGATTCTACATGGTGTTGGAATGGAATAGTTTGTTGGCAATTCTAAAGTTAGTAGAGGGCCTGCAAAAATGGGGGGAAAAACAGGACAAAAAATCTGTAATTCATCCAAGTTATATTAGTGATGAGTTAAATCCAAGCTCTTTTCAGCTTCTGTTCCAAGACTAAACCTCTCTGGCAGATTTAGAACACAGTTTGTTTTAAGATATATGGCTTCACCCTTTCGTTCTCTAAGATAAAAGCAGTTGGATGACAGCATGCTTACAACAACTCTGTGCCAAACAAATTATTCCCTTTAAATTAGAAAGGCAACAGAACATCGCCTGCTTTAACAGAGAGTAGTCACCTTATCAAGGCAAAGGTAGAGCCAACAACAGCAAGTTTGTGGATTCTCCAAAAGATGAATGAGAATTGCTTGTTATTGGCTAATGTCTCTTCATTATCTCACTTTACTCCTGTAATTAAAAATAAATTTCTGCCAGTGGCAAAACACATCAGGAGCTGGAAATGAACACAATTCAGAACAAACTCATTTTCAATCTGTTTCCGCAGAAGTCTTTGCATGTCCACAAATAGGCTTCTTGATGTCTAAAAGCTAGTTAACAATGAAAAAATTCCTTCAGGTTGCAGCCTTCTTCCTAAGAAAGTAAACAGCAGCTGTCTCACAAAGGATCACGCAACCGAAAAGGAGATGTTACAAACATTTTCAGGCCATTTTTCAGGCTGTTTTTGCCCTGGAAAGTGGCCAAAAATGGCCTGAAAATGCCCCCAAAACGAGGCCAAAGAACGGGCAGGGGTGGGGCCAGCCAGTGGTGGGATTTGCTGGTTCATCGAACTGCACCTAATCTTAACTACCGGTCTGCCAGAACTGGGGAAAATTGGCAGCAGCTGACCTCTGTTTATAGCCCTCTCTAAGCAATTTACAGAGTCAACATATTGCCCCCAACAATCTGGGTCCTCATTTTATGGACTTCGGAAAGATGGAAGGCTGAGTCAACCTTGAGCCAGTCAGGATCGAACTGCTGTCAGCAAAATTAGCCTGCAATACTGCATTCTAACCACTGCACCACCACAGCACAGTGAATATCAACTTCCCTTTCATCTCTTGAACACAAAGATTCATTTCATTAACAAAACGCCATTATTTAATAGACCAAATTCTTAACAAGAGAAACACCCAGCCAAAAGGAGGTCTCATTTGCTCCAGGACTCACATAGGCTCATAAATTGTTTTTGTCTTTTCTCTAGTTTTTGCTCACAGTCCAGAGTCAATTTAAAAAATAAATGAAAGGGAGAAATGGAGAAACATGTTTTTTTAGAGGCAGGAAGCAGCCCCAATCTCACTGCCCCCAAGCAGAAATTGAGGAGGCAGCTTTTAGAAATGCAGACTTGGTAATCCATTCAAGACAGGATATTTTGAAACTTCCTGCAGCAAAGTTTGAACAAAGGCAGAATAGTGGGATTAGCCCTCACTCAATATCCAAAACAGGACAAAGCCATTAAGCCACAATAGAAATTGCCCAACACCCTTTCAGAGCACAAGCCCCTTCATTTTATCACCCCAGAGCAGTCAAGACTTTAACCAAATTAGCTCAGACACCTAGGATTTGCATTTCATCTTTTGCCTATAGAGCCAGCTATGACCCCTACATAACCCCTATATAACCCCATAGGAATCTTACAGCAGCCAGCAGAAGACATGTTCTTGCACAGGAATAGGAAGTTCAAATACAAAGCTCAAAGAAAGTATTAAAATACCCACTGTCAACTCCATTTTGTCAAATGCCCAGAATCACATGTGGTTGGTGGTTCTATTTGTAGCTCAGGGTGGAAATGAGAGATCCTTGGTGCTCTCTGAGCTTGATTGTTTCCTTGCAGGTGTTTCATTACCCAAAGTAATGCTAGCACTGATGATGTTACCTAGTTTGGGTAGGTGAAACATCTGCAAGAAAGCAACCAAACTCAGAGAGCACCAAAGGCCCCTCAACTCTTTCTGTTTTTGAACAGGGCTCATTGCATGCCTGTTTCCCTGGAATACACCACTTTTATAAACAATATGGGCCTAGCAGGGGCATCTGCTAGAGAATCAGTCTTTGGGGCAGACACTGTAAAACTACCAAAGAGATATGGGAAAAGTAAATTAGCACTGAAAAAACATTTTGCAAACGACTGGTAGAAATGCCCAGGATGAGAATAACCTGTTACTATTGTTGATGATAATATTGTCTAATCAGCCAACAAATATCACAGTCCTTTTAGATTGGGTATTTTTCCATGGTTCACATTCTAATCAAGAATCAAGGAATTACAGAAGCATTGTTGAAAATTGAAAACTACCAAATAATGAAATATTTTAGTATGGCTCCAAGAGCTCCAATTAGTATTGCTATTATAGTTGATGATTATCTTCCAAAACAAATCAACTTTAATAAAAGTATGAATGTTGATATTTTGGTGCTTTTTCCATTTGTTTTTCATTCATTTATCCTCTGTTATTGCTAATATCTATGAACTGCACTTCTTTTCCAATAGCAGTAATGTCTCTGTACTTTACAATTCCACAAGATCTTGATCTCTTCATTTACTAAGGTAGGCATCCCAGTTTGGGTGATCTTGATATTTTTGTTAACTGTAAAGCCATACTTTCATTCAATATTTTAATTAAAGATTATATTATGCAAATAAAACTCATATAAACTGTATAAAACAGAAATACATTTTAAAAAAAAAAAAAATGTAGCACATGCAGAAAATGGGAAAGAAAAAAATAGACAAATAAGCCTTTCATGCCCAAGAAATGCTCAAGGTGCTGGTTTTAACATTCAAAGTCCTGCATGGCATGGGGCCAGGATATTTACGAGAACGACTTCTCCCAGCATCAAGTACCAACCGCCCTGTACGGGTGCACAGACGGGGTCTCCTCAGGGTGCCGTCTGCAACTCAATGTCGCTTGGCGGGAACCCGGGGGAGGGCCTATTCTGTGGCGGCCCCCGCTCTATGGAATCTTCTTCTGCTGGAGCTCCGGTTGGCTCCTGATCTCTGCACCTTCCGCCATGAGTTAAAAACCTGGCTGTTTTTACAATCTGGGCTATGTTGACTCTTGGGGTTTTCTTTTTAACTTGGGGGTTTTAATTGCTTATTCAGCTTATAACTTGTTTAATATAATTTTTAAGTAATTTATTGTTGTACTGTATTTTAGTTGTGAGCCGCCCCGAGTCCTTTGGGAGAGGGGGCAAATAAATAAATAAATAAATAAATAAATAAATAAATAAATAAGAAATATAACCAACAGAAACAAATTGTCATTATCTCTAAAAATACAACCAACACCTCTTCATTCCATACCACAACCCAATGTCTATAAATCTATCTCTAGTACCACATGAGTCTCTACTAAACAGTGAACATCCAGAAAGGGTTATCAGAAATAACAATTTGTAAAGATTGTAAATTATATCTATGATATCCAATCTGAATCCTTCCTCTACATTTTAACAAATTCATCCCTATTCCCTCTCTTCAAATAATCAAAGTTCAATCTCTCTCAAAAAAAGTTAAACATTACCAGAAATAACAAGCAATTATTTTATCTTCCGACAAATAAACCAACATTGTATTCTTTCTTCTTTCCCAATAATCTTCCTCAATAATTTTTAAATTCCTCGAAGAAAGTTCTA
The DNA here is from genome assembly GCA_009733165.1 of Naja naja. Taxonomy (NCBI): domain Eukaryota; kingdom Metazoa; phylum Chordata; class Lepidosauria; order Squamata; family Elapidae; genus Naja; species Naja naja. The sequence continues at coordinate 141,833,133 of CM019148.1, forward strand.
ACATCATTTTTTTTCACATACTCTTTGTCAAAGCTCTTGACATCTTTGTTGGATCCTTGTGACAATGCCAATAAATCCCTTTTGTAAATCTAATATAAATGCAATATAAAAAAATTATCCACATCAATCTTCTGGATTATCTGTATATTTTAAATATTCGTCCAGTTTCATTTATAAATTAATTATTACCTTCTGTTTCTTGAAGGCTATAATTTTTCAATCCAACTGTAAGTCCATTTCAGTTTTATTCAGTGAGGCTTGTTCATCTTCAATAATAGTGATACTAATTCTGATAATTAAATAATTTGAAAACTTCCTGCACCTATTTAACAAATATTTATTTTAAGAAAACCTTCTAGTGCTCTCTAGTGTTCAGCCTTCAACATCATTTTATCAGTCTCCAAGTATAAACAAGGGAATTTTCCCAGGAGAAAATATCCTTTCAATTAACTTCAAAGTCTTAAATCAAGTCTGTCTGAGTCCTTAATCTATTTAAAACTTTCTAAAGGCAACAGTAATAATCTTTAATCACCCTTTTGCTATATATTCTGAAAAGAAAGTTGTTATGAAACTTTAAACTCATAATTTTCTTTTTCAATGGTTTGAAGAAATCACCCAGCAAATACAAGCAGATTTATAGATCTGAAGGTTTTCAATCTTTAACGTTCAGTAACAACAACAAAAAAGTAAACTCCAAAGTGATTAAATAAAAATTGGTCCAATAAGTCCATAAAAGATTACATTGACATCTCTGAGTTTGGGGTAATTCTAACAACTTCCATCTATTTGCAAAAGACAGGAAAAATGTCATCTCTTCATAAAAAGAAAAAAAAACTTGATGAAAAAAAGATGTCTAGAGTACATATGTATAATACCCAGATCTCTCCTTGCTCTGAAGTGAATTTTTGGTAGCCCAGATCCAGTATACAGCTGCCATTCAACCATAATACCTCCCGTTTGTCATTCCTCACTAAAGGCAGCATCCAGTAAAATTACATTTTTTACATGAATTTCAGCACACAATTTTTGCAACTCTGCCTTGGCATTCTTTGTACTCAGTAAGTGCAATTTTGCTACAATCACTACCGAAGCCATCTACAGTTTCTTCTTTCAACTTACATAATCAAAATCATGCTATCGTTTGAAATATGTTCAATTGTGGCTTTGATTCTCTTTGTTCACATAGCTTATTCTTCTGTTGTCATGATGTTTCAATTCAATTTCATTCTTCAGAATTCCAATTTTCAGTCAATGCCAAATGAATTTATTTATTTGTTAGTAATAGTTCAACCCTAAAAGTACTCTTGGTAGCTTACAGGTCAAATAACAAAATGTAAAACAACCATGCAGTGGTATATTAATCATTAAGCAGACTAAGCACGTACTTAGGGCACCAGGCTCAAGGGGGGCACCACAAAAACTTTTATGTAGCCTAATCTTGGCTTTGTTTGTACAGTATGTAAAAGGAGGGGCACCAAGATTTGTCTGTGCTTAGGGCACCAGTGAGCCTTAATCCGCCACTGCAACCGTGGTGAAGCTAAAGCAAACAAAACATTCATAAAAATAAAAATGGCAGACACATTAGCCTCCACATAAAAATTCAGGAAGAGAGGGAAAGGAGTGGGAAAGAAGAAAGGAAGGAAGAAAGGAAGGAAGGAAGGAAGAAAAAGGAAGGAAGGAAGGAAGGAAGGAAGGAAGGAAGGAAGGAAGGAAGAAAGAAAGAAAGAAAGAAAGAAAGAAAGAAAGAAAGAAAGAAAGAAAGAAAGAAAGATTACAACCAGGAAGATGATGTCAGACCAACAACTTTGGAACATGGCAACCCAAATTTAAAAGAAGGTGAATAAGGTGGTAACAATAATTTCTTTGCAGACAACAGGAAATTCAGATACGATTGAGGGGTATCCCTTCCTTGGCTTATGCTGTGTACTTATTATTTTAAAGTGAATTTTCAGAGCAATATGGAAAAAAGGAGGAAAGTAGGATCCTATCCTTAACAGGCAGCAGTCAGTTTTTTTTTTCAAGAGGTTAAAAGCAGAAGAGAGAAAGATTTTTTCAGCTTAAGTAACCCCTTTTGCCAGGGTTGGTCTACTAATTGCTTTAAAAGGCTAAATCAGCAGGGCTGGCAAAGCTATCAATCAGAATAAATGTGAATACTAGGACAAGGCAGAGGGATCACTCCTGGCGTGGAAAAATAGTGGCTGATTTTATTCTAAGGATCACACTTTTATTTAGTTGGCTTTGCTTTTCATCAGCTATTTTCCCACTTGTTTGTAGGTTTGGGGGCAGCTTCCTCAGAAAATAAACCAGGATCTGCTGTGACATTTGGTAATTCCCTTCTCACAGAGAAGTGGGCCTTCCTGTCATTTTGTGGATCCACCATTTACGAGCTTGTTTGAAGCCCAATGACACATAGGGCTCCAGCCTAATTTATTGCCTTCATTTTCCAAGGGGCCATAAGCCACACATTGCTCCAGGAGTTTGTCATTCAGCTGATGGTGAGCCTTGTATCTCTCCAAAGTGCCTAAATAGCAGCAGGATTTAAAGGTCAAGGTGTGTACCAGTTTAATGTCTGCTAATTAAATGTTATTTTTATTAAGCATGGCATTTTATGTAAACATCTGGGATTGGGATGAGTTCTCTCATTGTTCTATTTCTGATTCAGCTGCACAATCAGCCAGAACTCCTGTACTTTCTTTCTCATTTAAAGGAAGGTTATGCTTGAAGTGTCTTCCTTCCCTTCCCTTTCCTTACCTCAGCCAGAGGTCGGTCAGATGCCCTTTGAAATATATTTTCAATTAAGAGCATATTCTGTAAATCAGCTTTTCTCAACCTCAACAACTTTAAGATGTGTGGACTTCAACTCCCAGAATTCCCCAGCCAGCTGGCTGGGGAATTCTGGGAGTTGAAGTCCACATGCCTTAAAGTTGTTGAGGTTGGGAAACACTGCTCTAAGCCATGTGCATCTCCACACAGTAACTTCTGTGCTTGCTGTACAACAGGGCAATTAAATGCAAGAGGCAAACCTCACTGCTGGAGTAGCTCAGAAAATACAGGATCTTATGCTGGCCTATGACCCAAATAAAATTTGACTGATTGAAAACATAAGATCAGCCGATCTGGGAGCCAAGCCTACTTGCAAGTGAGTAATATTAACCGGAGGATAGGGCAATCAGTGCACAGGTAGTCCTTGACTATAAAATGGGTGCACTGAAGGAAGAGGCAGGACCGTAGAATGCAGGAAAACTCTTTATTAGGGGTTTGGGAACAGAAAATGGCGAGCCGCAACAGGCGCCGGCTTTTATAGTTGGCGCTGTCCAACATTTCAGCCACTGATGGCGCTTTATTATTCCCGCCAGTGGCTGGACCAATGAGTGGAGTCTGATGTCAGACTCCACTCCTATATACAACATACATGAATATTAATGAGGCATCATGCATATTTAACACCAACTTACAACAGTTCACTTAGTTCACTCGGTTCACACCGACTTACAATAGTTCACCTTTGAAATTACAACAGCACTGAAAAGAAAGTGACTTATGACCGTTTTTCACCCTTATGACCTTTGCAGCTTTGTCATGCAGCTAAAAGATGCTTCTGGGTATTCCAGAAGGCTTCTTTTGAGAAAAATGTCCCTTAATTTGAGAAGCATCTGGGAAGACCATCACCAGACCCACATCCGTTCATTGAGGAGCAATCAAATGGAATTGAAAAGGGATCTTTTGGAAAACTACTAATTTCCATGACCAAGAATAAACAAGGTGATGCTTTGCAGACAATGGATTATAAATTCCCCCCAAAACATGTGACAGATTATTGGGAGGATTATACTACAGAACAGCTAGAAAACAACCGATTCCCCTTCCCTGTGCAAGAAGCTCCTTCAGTCTGAACACGGTGCCAATATTTGCTCTTATTGCCTGGAGTTCAGGTCAAAGCTCCAGAGCAAACCATTATGCAAACTGGGAAACCTCATCCCATTTTCCATCAGAAGTAGGAGCTACAAAGTTTAAAACCACCTGAGAGTAGAAGCTGGAAAAATCCAATGTGCCAAGTTTCAGATAAGATGATTTTGTGTTCTACCTCACGGCAGAGGAAGAGCATCCAGTGGCTTTCCACTTAAAGGGCCAATTTATAAAGCGCCTCCTTCAAAGGCATCCCATGGTGCACTGCTATAGAACATTTTTCCTCTATAAAAGAGGTCACCACGGTGATAGTGGTGATAATGTGCCAATGCAGAAGGATAACAATTGAAACCTGAATGTATTTCGCTTGCAAAAAAAGGAAAAGGAACTGTACTCTGACACACATACAGACCAAATTTCCTTTGTCCTCTTATTGAAAGTGCTTGAAGGTCTCAGTAAGAAGGTGTTGAAAAGGATGCTCAGTGGCTGATCTACTGCTTTGCCAGTCATGTGCTGATTGGCCAGCATGATGGCTGAGTGATTATTATGATCACTCTGCAGTTTCTGAAGATGACCATATGGATGGTTGCAAAAGGGCCAAGAGAAGCCCTCACTGATGCCAGCAAGCAATTACCGGTTGATTTTGTTGTTGGGTTTTTTTTGGGTTTTTTTGTATCTGTACTGAGGTAATGAAAGAAGTTGAGCAATGCAATGAGCCATACAGGAAGGCAGGAAACTCTCTGCCACCGATTCATCCAGCTCATAGTTGCCTTGACTGACTAGCAGAGTAGATCTAGACCCGGGTAGTCAAACTCACGGCCCATGGGCCAGATGTGTCATGTGCTGGCCACACCTGCCCCTGTTTTAGCAAAGGGGGAAAAATTCATGATAGTCAAGTGGTAGGGTTCAAAAATGGTTACTACTGGTTCTGTTGGTGTGACTTGGTGGGCATGGCTTGGTGGGCGTGGCAGGGGAAGGATATTGCAAAATCTCCATTCCCACTCCACTTCAGGGGAAGGATACTGTAAAATGCCCATTCCCTCCCCACTCCTGGGGGAAGGTTACTGCAAAGTCCCATTCCCTCGGCACCTCACTAACCTGCTTTCCAGCTCCATTTTCCTGTACAGAGCAACAAAAGAAGACCCAGCCAATTGGCTGGACTCAGGAGGCAGAGAATAGATGGGGGTGGGGCCAGCCAGAGGTGGTATTTGCCAGTTCTCTGAACTACTCAAAATTTCCGCTACCAGTTCTCCAGAACTGGTCAGAACCTGCTGAATACCCACCTCTGCACAATACATGACGACAATGTGATGGTGTGAGTTTGACACCTCTGATCTAGATAGATAATCCTCAATGTGCAACTGTAATTGAGCCCCAAAATTTGTGCTGCTAAGCAGGACAGTTGTTAAGTGAGTGTTGCCCCTTTTAATGACCTTTGTTGTCCAATTGTGATTCACTGCAATTGTTAAGTTAGCAATATGATTTGTTAAGCGAATCTGTTGTCTTTGCTTGTCAGAAGGTAACAGAAGAGGATCACATGACCCCGGGGCACTGCAACTATTATAAATACAGGCCAGTTGCCAAGTGTCCAAATTTTGATCACGTGACCATGGGGTTGCCGCAATGGTCATAAATGTGAAAATATTTTGTTTCAGAAAAGAGACTTGCTAGCCCTATTGTATTTAGATCTCGTCCTACAAGCGTTAGACTCAAGACATTCAGCATTTAAAGCATGGTTTCCACAATCACGTATGGTCCTATTCCAGGGCTCAGTAAAATATATTGATACCTTTGAATATCAAATATTAGGATAGGATGAACTGCAATAGTTCAACTATTATATACTTTGGTAGGAAACCTTTATGTGGAAACTGGATTCTCTCCAAGAAAAAAAATGAAATATGGGTTTGTTGATAAAAATCTATCTTCAAATACAAAGACTTTCAAAACATAGCTCCCCCAATACAATATTCATGCCACCGTTCTTCCATAAAAAGAGTGTATTGTGGTGGATTCCATCCATTTCAATATTCTGTTTGCTGATAATATAAGAACAGAACAAATTAAGCATTTCTGTAGCCAGTTTTGTTTTGTTTTGTTTTGTTTTGTATTCAGCACAGGAGATTTCAGTCTGTTTTGTTGAATCAGTGTTTTGAAAAAATTACATCTTAAAGCAAAAACCCTACTATTTTTCTTTCACATTCAGATATATTTTTTTAGCTTTAGGCAATATATATAAATCTTCCAGTTCCTCCAAATCTGTATTTGTCAGTGTTTTTTTTTCTGTTCCCATTTTGTCCTTAAATAACATATAACTCTAGATTATCTCTGGGTTATATAAAACTTTCAAACAATTTGCACAAGGAGTGTAAAGCATGGCGACCAGCTGTTCATATTTGTGCAAAATGTCCGCCCCTGTTCATGAAGGCGGGGAGGAGGGGGAAGGTAGCTAGACTTTTGCACAGAACTGCAGCCAACTTTTTGCTCATCCCCTCTAGGCAGCTTTCCAACAATGCAATGGGTCTCTACATTACCTGTGCATCTTTTGCACAGCGTGTCTGCAGCAAACCTCAACTGTGCCAAGCAACAACGCACATGCAATTACACCTCTGTGCAATGCAGTCATTTCCTATCTGTGTCCTGACCTCTGATGGAAGTGTGTAAGTCATGTCAGTCACGTGACATGTCATCAACAACATTTTGTAATTTGTCCCTTGTGCTTCTGCCCATGTTGCTGTGTTTGTTGGAAATACAAAACTGCACCTTCTTCAAACAGCTACTTTCTTGTATTTCTGGAGTTTATGATTAGATGCTAAAGGCAGAATGACTCCTAAAGGCATATTTTTTTTGGGGGGGGGGGAAATGTTAATAAAAATGGAAAAATAGTAGGCTTTAAATACTCAAGAGGTCCACTGCCCAATGTGACATTTTCATCAAAGCATTCCTGTCATATATTTTATGGTGCTTTTGAAATTGCATTTCAATATTCAGGGAATATAGCATTGTAGCTCCTTGCATTTGGAATTTAGATCCTGACATGGCTTAAAGCAAGCATGACTGATGCATACATCTACGTTTTTGACACCTCTTACAAAGCCATGTAAAAGAGATGGTGACCAGAAATACAGTAAGAATTTTCTGGGAGAAAAAAAATGGGTTCATCATTTAGTAATAGTACTGTACAATAAGTTACAGAAAATAGGCCGAGGTGACTATAACTCCCAAGGTGTCCTACTCATAAGATGAAGAGAACAGGAGATGAGACCTGTTGAATCAAGTCAAGGATGCATTTCTTCCAGCATGAAAAAACAAATATTTTATTTGGAGAAGCTCTTGGGCACATCTTTCTTTCACTGTTGCCCTCCAGTAGCTGATATTTAAGAGACACTGCATAGGATCCAGTGCAGTGGTGGGATTAAAAATTTACTACCAGTTCTGTGAGCGTGGCTTGGTGGGCGTGCTATGACTTGGTGGGTGTGGCTTGGTGGGTGTGGCAGGGGAAGATTACTGCAAAATCCCATTCCCTCCCCACCCCACTTGCATGCTTTCTGTTATGTATGCAGGTTTGAATGTCATTGGTTAAGTTTGAACTGTTCTTGTAAAATGTCAGAAATGATTGGTTTAAAAGTGCGGGAAAACCCACACTCTGATTGGCTGGCAACTGCGGCTGCTGGCTATAAGTAGCAGCGCAGACCAGCCAAATCGGGTCTGTTATGAGCTGTAGTCACTAATAAACTCTTCACTGAAGCACTCGCCTGACTCTTCATGCAAATCTAACACTGGCGACGAAGGTGGGATCCTTCCTGAAGAGAAGACGATGCAGAAAACAAGCTGAGAGAGATGGCTGCGCTGAACACCCTCCCAGCCCTGTTCGATCCGATGGCAGAAGACTGGGACTCGTATGCAGATCGTTTCCAAATGTATTTGGAGGGAAACGATCTCGCCGACATTTCCGACAAGCGGAAGAGGGCGGTCTTTCTCACCCACTGCGGTCCGGCCATTTTCAAGATGGCGAAGGCATTGGTGGGAGCTGCAGACGTGAAGGTAATGGACTGGCCCAATTTAGAAAAGTTATTAAGAGCCCATTACGTGCCACAAGTATCGTGCCTCATTAAGAGACACGAATTCTACCGTCGGGATCAAGGGAAAGCGAAAACGTTAATGACCTCGTGGCAAGTTTAAGGGACATTGGGGGTGCATGTGAGTTTATCAACTTTGAAGAGGCCATGCGCGATCGATTTGTTCTAGGCCTAAAAGACAAGGTTTTGCAGAGCAAATTATTAATGAAACCTAAGATCACGCTTAAGGAGGCCTCCTTAAGCTTCTTCAGCGGAAGCTACCAAGTCCTCAGCAGCAGCCATGAAGAAAATTAACAAGGCCAAGCCATCCTGATGTGGGAAAAATCCACAACAACCCATTGCGAGCAAATAGATTCTGATTCAGACTGTAGTGAGGTGGAGGAAGGAATTTATAGACTCAGAATGGAAAAGAAAAGACCTTGGAAGAAAGAGGCAAGACTTTTATTGCAGAGGTTGTGGGGGGCCACCCCGCACTGAATGCAAGTTTTTTGATACCATCTGCCTCCGTTGTGAAAGAAGAGGTCACATAGCAAGAGTCTGCAAATCATCCAGAACTCCACCAAGCAGAAAAAAATTTCCTGACAAAGATTTCAAGCCTAACAACTTCAGTGAGAAAATGGGGCACAATACAGAAGCAAAAGGGAAAAATGAAACTCATCAAACAGTCAACATTGGTCATTCTTCACCCTTAAGAAGCAGAAAAGTACATGTGAAGGTACTAATTGAAGGAAGGCCTTGCCAAATGGAAGTGGACTCAGGCTCTTATTTATCTATAGTGTCATGGGACACTATTCACAGGTTACTTCCCAACATTCAGAAGAAACATTTCCAGAAGCAAGCACTAACTCTTAAAGACTACCAAAGGAACAAGATTCCAGTAGTTGGAACAAGAGAATTCATCGTGAAGTTCAAAGGCCACACCAAACATTTGCCCCTGACCATCATGGACAAGGACCGCCCAAACTTGCTGGGACCTGAATGGTTCAATCCACTAGGCATCGAGGTGACTGGCATCAATCACATGAGCAACACTGAATGGGAGGAGGCCTTGAAGTCTGAGTTTCCAGAGATCTTCAGCGATGGATTGGGCAAGTATATGGGGATCCCTATCACTTTCAATCTAGATTCCAAGGTGCCCCCAATTCGCTTAAAGCCCAGAAGGGTCCCATTTGCCTTAAAGGAAAAAATTGATGCACAATTAGATAAACTAATAGCTCAAGGAGTTTTAGAGCCCATTGACCACTCCAGGTGGGAGACACCCATAGTCACACCAGTCAAGACTGATGGGTCAGTGAGAATCTGTGGAGACTACAAGGGGACATTGAACCATGCGCTTCAACAGAGCGCATATCCAGTTCCAGTGGTGCATCATTTACTACATTCACTTGGCAGGGGTACAGTCTTTGCCAAATTGGATCTGGCCCAGGCATCTCAACAACTAACAGTTGATGATGCCACTGCAGAGGCCCAAACCATTGTGACTCATAGAGGTGCCTTCAAATGTAAAAGGTTACAGTTTGGAGTAAGCGTGGCACCAGGCATCTTCCAAAGCCTTATGGAAAGGATGCTCCAAGGACTGCCAGGGGTAGTGCCTTACTTTGATGATGTGTTAATCTCTGCTGAAAATGACACTCAGTTACAAGAGAGACTCAGAGAAGTCCTTACCAGATTCAAGAAAGTGGGGTTAAAAGTCAAGGAAGAAAAATGCACTCTTAGAACTGACAAGGTTGAGTTCTTGGGCTATATGATTGACAAGCATGGTATCCACCGTACAGATGCCAAGATTCAAGCAATCAAAGAAGCCCCTAGACCAAAATGCAAAACAGATTTGCAAGCCTTCCTTGGACTTATTAACTTTTATCACATGTTCCTACCTCAAAAGGCAACCATTGCAGAACCATTACACAGATTGCTTGACAAAAAGTCTGTTTGGGTCTGGGACAGGAAAGAACAATCAGCATTTAACAGTATTAAAAGACTAATCATGTCTGATGCTGTGCTCATACAGATCTCTGAGAATTTACCTGTTGTACTGACTTGTGATGCATCCCCCTTTGGAGTGGGGGGGGGGTTTGAGCCACAGGCTTCACAGTGGGAGGGAAGCCCCTATTGCATTTTACTCTCACACCTTGACCAAAGAAGAGAGGAATTACAGCCAATTGGACAAGGAAGCATTGGCAATTTTTGCAGCTATCAAGAAATTTCATGAGTATTTATATGGGAGAACATTTACCATTGTCACAGATCACAAACCTTTGTTAGGCATTGTGGCAGGAGACAAACCTACACCCATTATCCTGTCACCAAGAATGCTGAGGTGGACTGAATTTCTTGCTGCTTATTCATACAACCTTATCCACAAGCCTGGCAAGGACATTGGACATGCTGATGCCTTGAGTCGTTGCCACTTCCTTGTCACAAGGAGGACTTTGAACCTGAGGCACACACCTTTTCCTAGAAACTGTTGCCAAGCTTCCAGTACATGCTGCTGAAATTGCCAGAGAGACTGCCAAAGACACTTTATTGGCTCCTATTATAGGCTGGATTAAGAAAGGTTGGCCTCTTCAAGATCTACCTCACCTTGCCCAACCTTTTAAATCCAGGCAAACTGAATTATCTGTATTAAGAGGACGTATTTTGTGGGGTAAAAGGGTGGTTATTCCTGCAAAACTGCAAAGGGAGGTTTTGGAAATGCTACATGAGGGTCATCCTGGTATTGTAAGGATGAAGGGATTGGCCAGGAGTTATGTATGGTGGCCAGGTATTGACAAAATGGTTGAAAACTGGGTTGCATCTTGTCCCAACTGTCAGGTAGTCAGGCCTGCCCCACCTCTCGCCCCCACACAGGAATGGGAATGTCTTAGGGGCCCATGGTCTAGGATTCACATTGATTTTGCTGGCCCAACCAGAGGGCACACCTTCCTTATTATAGTAGATGCATATTCCAAATGGCTAGAGGTAATCCCTATGGCATCCACCACAACTGATGCTGTCATCAAACAGCTTAAAAAGCTTTTTGTAACCCACGGGTTACCTGATGTTCTTGTCTCTGACAATGGCCCTCAATTTACATCCAACCCTTTTGAATCCTATCTAGCACAACTGGGTATCAGACATGCCCTGACAGCCCCTGGGCACCCTTCGCTAACGGCCGGGAACGAATGGTACGTTTTACCAAGGAAAAGCTTCAGCAATTGGGTCCTGGGGACATCACTGAGAAAGTTGAAAAACTTCTTAGTGTTCAGCACATCACTCCTATCCCATCAACTAACTTATCCCTAGCAGAGTTGTTGATGGGTAGGAAACTTAGGTTCCCCTTAACCGCCTTCATCCCACTTACGCACCCAACGCACCACTAGATTCCACTAGCAAAGTTCGCACGTTCAGTGTGGGTGATTCTGTTTATGCTAAGAACCTTATGGGTGAACCTTCATGGATTCCTGCTGAAATAACTCAAATCACAGGCCCTCGTTCTTACAGGGTACAAACAGAGGATGGAGTCCTCTGGAGCAGGCACATTGATCAGCTTAGATCCAGGTTACCTCAGGAACATCACAATTGTTCCTCTCTAGTTCCCATACCTAATGCTTTTCTAGGGGGAGGGGAGGAACATGAGGATAATCAGCAAACAAGAATCAACCCCATGTGTAATGAGCCATTACGACAGGAACCATCCCAAAACCTGTCACAATGCCAAAATCCATCCTTACAAGTGGAAGATTGCACATCACTACCTGACTTGGGTGCTGACATTGGGCTGGAGATGGGTTGGGAGGAGAGACCAGATTCTAACAATCAAACAGGGTCTTCTTTCACAGGAAGTCCAACTAGGGAAATGTCAACAGACACATTTCCCTCTCACTGGGTGAGAACGTTAAAACTTCTGAACCATGAAGGTCTCAACGTACACGTAAGAACCCCACCTATTTAAAAGAATACATTAGATAGGTTGGGGTTTGAGTATGGAGTGAACCTAGTGGGGAGGGGTGTTATGTATGCAGGTTTGAATGTCATTGGTTAAGTTTGAACTGTTCTTGTAAAATGTCAGAAATGATTGGTTTAAAAGTGCGGGAAAACCCTGCACTCTGATTGGCTGGCAAATGCAGCTGCTGGCTATAAGTAGCAGCGCAGACCAGCCAAATCGGGTCTGTTATGATCTGTAGTCACTAATAAACTCTTCACTGAAGTACTTCGCGTCTGACTCTTCATGCAAATCTAACACTTTCCAGCTCCATTTTCCTGTGCAGGATTAGGCCAGTAATTTCTTCTAACAACCGGTTCTCCGAACTGCTTAGAATGTTAACAATTGGTTCTAGAGAATAGGTGAGAACTGGTAGAATCCCACCCCTGGGCCAATCGCTCAGCCCAATTCACCTCACAGTGAGGAAAATAGGAGAAGGAAGGTGTTTTGGATATGTTCACTGATCTGTTTGAAAAATAAAAAAGGAGGATAAAAATAAATAGATATGAAGGCAGTGGCTCAAGATGAAGTGACTCTAAACTTCAGCTAAGAGGAGACAGAGAATGGATCTTTGTTAATATGATGGAGATTATAAAATATAAACCTGTTTCCTAGTCAGTACCACCCATTGAATTGAAACTATATTAGAAATGTTATCCTTTCTTAAATCAAGGCAACAATAGAGGTTCTTTGCCTAGACCAGAAACTGACTATGTTCAATCACTGGAAACCTCCCCCATTTCAGCCTGCAGAACATACATTTTGAATATTCCTAGCAACTCCTGGCAATTTTTCTTATTATTCCTGTGCAGGCAACTCGGCATTGCGCACCACTGGCTTTCCATCAATACCATTCACTCAATATGACACTAAAGCACTGCAGGCCAAAAGAAAATATGTTTGGTGATGCTCTCCCCAGTGGATGGTAGCGCATATAATAAAGTCACCATATATAATTCAGGCTTAAAAAAATAGTAGGCATAAAATGCGAAGATCTGTGGAGCACACTAAATTTTCCCTTTTGGTTTTGCAAATGGGGAAGGAAAACATATGGAACACTATTGCCACTTAGTGACTGAACTGTATATGTCATTTCCTTTCAGCTGCTATTACCCTTTAATACTAGATTTGCAGAAACTCATTGCCCACAAAGGGTGGCAAAGGATGCCGTAGCCTAATCCCTAATCATAGTGAAGGTTTTGCAAGGTCCAAGCAAATTGGGTTAAGCACAATTACCAGTGCCAAAATATTACGTGGTGCCTGTTCTGTGAGATGAACTGCTTATTTGTTTGGGATAAAGATACGATCCTGCTCCCCTAAAATACCCTAAAATAATAAGATGGGTATAAATCCACATTTTTTTGTAAGGCCACTATATCAACAACATCAAGTGGTTGTTCAAGCTGCCTTTTAAAAAGCAAGCTCAAGAAAAAAGGAGAAAACGATCTAAGAAATGGGTTAATACACCCTGGAGTGAACAATGGATCATTATTACAGCTGCCTCTTACGCTGTTGAGTACAATAATGAATTCCTAGATTGATCTGGCCACTGTGAAATTGGCAATGAGCACTGCAGAGTTCACAGGATTCTGCATTTCCTTTTAATTAAACCACAAATGCCTAGCCGTTGGCTCTGGGCTTATTTAGAAATGAGAGTTGAGTTTCTGGTGCAGGAACAAAGCACACAAGTCACTAGTGGCTCAGCCTAGTGCAGGGATCTTCAAGCAAGTTCAAAACTTGTGAACTTCAACTCCCAGAATTCCTCAGGCAGCCATGCTGACTGGGGAATTCTGGGAGTTGAAGTTCACAAGCCTTGAAGCCGCCAAGTTTGGAGACCCTTGGTCTAGTCTAGTGCAATCTTCCTCCATCAAGCATCCAGGATGCCTCATGTAGAAATCTTACAAATTCTACAAATCATTTATTCATCAGTTTGACAACTGATCCATTTCAGCTGCAGGCCTTGAGCTGGTACCTTGAACCCCAAGAGGTCCTCCCATCAGAACACTGACTGGGGCTTGACCTATAACTCCCAGTCTGTCTTGAAAGCTACAGGGATAAACAAAAAGATAGCAGGTAGGAACCTGAGGCTCCTTCTTTCGTCAGTCTAGGGATGTAGCTTCAGAAGAACTGGGGGAAGGATCAGTGAATAGAAAATCAAGCAAATCCAATGACACAGGTCATTAATTCCACTTCATGGCTGCTTTAACAAAGAAGCATAGCGTTTCTCGCTTGATTGGTCACCCTTCCTGACTTGAGGCTAGCATATAATCAGGTCCAAATTTAATCAAAGTCTATTGTCCATATTTTAGTTTTACTCAAGTGGTTTAGGCCTCAACACGATACGTTCAAAAATCTGCAGCTATCAATAAAGAACATGGATGGGGAGAGGGAGAAGGGTCTTGATGGGAAACTGCTCCGGGGAACAAATCGGTTGAAAACAAATATAAATTCATACTGCTATTTTTTGCATTCTCAAATACTGTTGATCGCCCGATGGTTGCAGGAATATGAATCTAAGAAAGCTTTTCTTTTTGTTTTCATTTCAAATGATATTTCAAACCAACATCTTCTTGCTCTCCTGCTATATATAGATTTTCTTTTGCTTTGGAGTTCAGATCAGTAATTGAGGGGGGAGAAAATTGAGGGTCTTTGGAGGGTCTTTGAGGAAAAATTGAGAGTCTTTGGAGAAAAGTTATCTAAAGACAACAGTGAAGGAACACTTTTAAGCTTTGTTACCGTGTGACAAACTGTTTCTGGTTCTTAACAAAAACCAAGTAAAGGAATCAAAGATAGTGCAGATTATGACAAGGACCATAAGAAAAGAATAGATTTGTTTTTTGATCTTACCACTGTCCCACAAAAGTGAGGAAGTGAACTCAGTATTAGTAAGAAAACAGATGTCAATGGCAGCCTCACCACCGGGTGACTATTTAGAACTTACATAATGCAAACATGTCATTTGTCTTTTTGTCAGACATGTAATCACAATTTACATGCAATACTGTGTGGCATTGTGAAAGGGGGACAAAACGTGCAATAAGAATAACAAGCTTTAGTGCCAAAGAAACTATAAAATATGCAATACTCTGAAAGTATTTGCTGAGGAACCCTGGGAGTTGAAGTCCACAAGTCTTAACATTGCCAAGTTTGGAGACCCCTGCTCTAGCAGGCAGTTCTGCTCTGTGTTTTGCATCTAGTAGCAACTGAAGGCAAACCAGGCACTGGGCACATGCCTTTGTTTCAGCCTACACAATGGGGATAAGATTGGCAAACTGTGCTTATTTCTCCTTCTCTATTGCATCAGTCGATTGTCATTCAGCAACCTTGTTAGGGATTACCCCAATTCTTAATTAGGGAGGAACTCTTCCATGTGGCCTCTATGATCAATTTGCATAGCATTTTGTAGACAAAGTTGCTCAGATTTGCTATAGCATTGACTCTTCATGGCTAAAATCTTTGGTAGTAACTGCTATACCATCTTACCTTATTGCCTGGGGCTCCTTTTGGCCAATGACTTCCAAGGAAGTAGATAGGTATCAAAAAAAAGGAGAATACTTGCAGCTCAGGGTTGAAATGAGGAATCCTAGATGCTTTCTGTGTTTGGTTGTTTTCTTGCAGACATTTCATTACCCAAACTAGGTGCTAGACTAGTACTGATATTGTTACCTTGTTTAGAAAATGAAATGTCTACAAGAAAAACAACCAGGCTCAGGCATCAATAGGTGTTGTGTCAATTGTCCTCAACTTTAATTGTCATTAAATTCCTGCCCTTCCTGGCTGCTATGTATCGAGGTTGAAGAAAACTGTGGTTTTCCTGCTTCTGAAGAGTCATTCTTTGGATCTGGTGGTCTTCGATAACTATTGTTCTGTCTCCAACCTCCAATTTTTGGATTCATGACACAACAAGCTTCTAAGCTCCTTAGAAAAAAACAGTCTGTTTGGATTCTTTCGTGTCCTGGTTCAAGTCCGGGTATGGTCAGAGATAGCATTGGTCATTGTTTTGGATGATTTATGTTCAGACTTGGATGGGGAAAAGTGTAACCTTTCTGGTCCTATTATATATCTTCTTTGGGAATGTGGACATAAGGCATGCCTTTTAAGTATCCTAATCTAAATATATGATGGGAATAGAATAGAATAGAATAGAATAGAATAGAATAAGAGTTCAAAGGGATTTTAGAGGTCTTTGTCCAACCTCCTGTTCAGGCAGGAAACCTTATACTATTTCAGACAAATGGTTGTCTAATCTTTTCTTTAAAACCTCCAGTGTTGGAGCACCCACAACTTCTGGAGGTGAGTTGTTCCATTGATTAATTGTACTAACTGTCAGGAAATTTCTTCTTAGTTCTAAGTTGGTTCTCTCCTTCATTAGTTTCCATCCATTGCTTCTTGTCCTGCCTTCAGGTGCTTTGGAGAATAGCTTGACTCCCTCTTCTTGGTGGCAGCCCCTTGGATATTGGAGCACTGCCAGCATGACACATCTAGTCATTCTTTTCATCAAACTAGACATACCCAATTCCAACAACCGTTCTTTATATATTTTAGCCTCCAGTCCCCTAATCATCTTTGTTGCTCTTCTCTGTACTCTTTCTAGTCTAGAGTTTCAACATCTTTTTTACATCATGGCGACCAAACTGGATGCAGTATTCCAAGTATGGTCTTACTAAGGCATAATGATCATAACTTGCCTGTCCTGATTTACAGAAGAGATACTGGGTTTCATTTTTCCGCCCTTGCTAATTTTAAGCATACCAGACCAGAAAATCAGCTCAATGGACAAGTGTAACATTCACCCACCTTTTTGTAGAGAGAATACCACAAAATGCTATTTTTTTGTGAGTGAATGAGCAGATTTTTTTTAAAAGAAAGGGAACAGAGTTTGATGCAACCACTGGGAGTTTTCTGGCAGATTCTTCAAAAACTGCTGAAGCCTCAGCAAAAATTTGAGATCAAGCCACAAGAGATTGCCTAGAACCAAAAAAAGAGTCAGATTTTCACAAATTAAATCTTTCGTGTTGCCTTTTTAGCTAAATCTAACATTTTACTCTTAACCAACAAAAGTCTGTTGGTTATAAAATAACCAAAATAACTATTGGCTGATTTGGACTGGAAATATGAAAGTCAAAAAGTTGCTAATCTTCTTGATAAAACAAAGTAGGTAGAATTAAATATTCAGAAAATTCTAAAAGGAGGTGAAGCAACCTAGTACACTCAAATGTTTTGGAATTGAACTCTCATCCTCGCTGGCCAGCAGCGAGAATTGTGAAGGACATCAAATCTACTAGATTCTCAGATCCTATCGCAGAAGAATCTTAATTTTTTTATGCAGTATGATATATATTCTTCATAGCATGTAGATACTGCCAAACTATAGATTCTGCAGAAGCAAGTGAGTGGAACAATCTAGTCATTGGTATCATAACATTTGTAATTCTTCTCAAAGTAACCTGTTGAGGTGGTCACAAGCAGAATACACATCCTCCTCAGTCTAATGATATGGGGCTTTGTAACGTGGAGCACTAGCATCAAATGGAAACAAATCAGATCCTTTACACACCAGATTGTGGGGTCTGTGTTGTACAAATAATTATAGTCTGAATAATTGACCTAACAAGATCCCCCTCACTGTCCCCTTTCCTTCTCTTCACCATTTTGGCTATGAATATTTAACATTTATTCATTCAATCATTCATTTATCCAATCTATACATGAACTACTTTCTGATCAAAGAGATGTAAAAGTGTATTACTGTTCAATAATTCCCACAAATCAATAATGAAGTAAAAAAATAAAACAATTAAAAGCAATAATATTTAGAAGTATGTATAAATCTCCAGAATCCAACAAAATTTGTCATACAACCAAAGCAGTATTGCACTGTTGTAATGCAAACTCCATCTCTTTTATGTTTGTGTTTGTGTTTGTGATGAAATGTTGTACAGAATTTTTCTTATTAAATGATAAGAAGAAGGCAAAGACAGGCCATCCCTAGCAGTTCACAGAGTATATCTGTAGTTATGAAGATAGTTGCTTTAGTCTGGCAAGATTCTGTCTGTAAGCAAATAACAATAAAGAAACTACTCAGAAGTAAGTCCATATGTCATTCTTGTTTCATGGAGCCTGACAGTATGTGATATCATAATGTATCAACAAAAGATACAAAAATTGAATTATGTCAGTACAAAGTTGCTTTTTTCATGTGTTTCACCTTGACCTCCGCAGACACTATTGCTGGAAAATCATTGCCAACCATTCCTCTAAGTTAAAACAAAAAATCAGACAGATGGCCAATAAATATTTGTGAAGGTGAGATCTAGAGAGGGCTGCTTTAGTAAAAGTTCTCCAATTGTTTCAACCTGAAACATCATACATTTTAAAAAGTACGTTAGTATGTACCAGTATTTACTGGTGTTTTACCATTAGTAACAAAGAATAATCAAGACTCATATGGCTCTAACATTCAATTTATCTCAGAAATGTATTTATTTCTCCATCTGAACTACCACAACCTTATAACATTACAAAATATTCCTCAGCTGCCTTATCAGACTCTCACCTCAATGTGTTTAATTGGGGAATAATTTGTTGAACAGGACTTAATCATTGTCATGGCCATTCTACAGTGTATTTTGTATCTGTTCAAGTACCTAAGGATTGACTTTTAATTCTATTTAGCTTGTTGTATTAGAGTTGTTTAGCTTTGACTCCTACTCCAATTAATGTAGATAAAATTGTATTTAACACCATCATAGGAGTCCAGAGAAATTACTTCCACCCCTTTTTTCCTATCAATATTTGATTTATGAAAATTTGCACTATCAATTTATTTTCTATATCTCATAGCCTGAACCTCCTTGGTCTTTTTCAGTCTGTAGACTAATTAGTCCTTCAATTAATTAATTGCTATAACTTGGGCCAAAGAATCACATTGTTTCTTATTTTTCCCCCAACATATGAGGCTGCACATAGCATTACCGAATTGAGCCAACATCAAAAGATTTATGTTAAGCCATTTGTTTTGGTCTAATACCTCTCTGATTCATAGACCTTTCAGTACTTCTATTAATATGCAGAGATGAGACAAGGAGAAAAGATTTCCCTTCTATGATGCCAGTATGAAATCTGCAATTATACAAATATCTGAAAAAATTATTGGGGGGTGGAGGATGGTGGAAGTACCCTAAATTAGCAGGGGGTTGAAATGACATAATCCTAAATATATAATTATAGGATCTCAGCTTTGGATGTATGCAAAAATAAATGAGACTAGTTGATGCCATAGAAAAGTAAAATATAGTTAATAGTTTTGGGTGCAAATATTGAGAGTTATCTCATTACATGACATAAAATACAATAATTAAAGAAATACAGTTCAGGTAGCCCTTGACTTATGACCATAATTGAGCCCAAAATTTCCATTGCTAAGTGAGACAGTTGTTAAGTGAGTTTTGCCCCATTTTACGACCCTTCTTGCCACGGTTGTTAAGTGGTCACTACAGTTAAGTTAGTAACACGGTTGTTAAGTGAATTTGATGTCCCCATTGTCTTTGCTTGTCAGAAGGTCACAAAAGGTGATCACATGTCCCCAAGATGCCACAATGGTCATAAATATGAGCTGTTGCCAAGCTTCCAAATTTTGACCACATGACCACAGGGATGCTGCAACAGTCATAAGTTTGAAAAATGTTCATAAGTTACTTTTTTCAGTGCTGTTGTAATTTTGAACAGTCACTAAATGAAAGGTCGTAAGTTGAAATTAACCTGTAATGAAACAGAATTAATGAATTGTCTTTTCAGTAGTGAAAAGGCAACAGGGAGGCCAAGATGTTTTTCCCCAAAAGGTTCTATATATATCAAGCTGGATGAAGATAACAAAAGTCTCATTGAGAAGATTTTCCATTCATTGTATTTTTAACCACAACGATACTCCAATGGTCAGTGAGATTCTTAAATAAATATTGATGCATATCCAAGAAGGGTATTTGTTTTTCCTGTTGACCCAGCATGTGCACAGTGCCTTTCTCACTGCATGAAATCATTCCATTGTCGGATGGGATGAAATTGTACAGCCACTGACTCCTGCCATCAGATTAGTTGTTATTTTGAACACCTCCCCAACAAAGTGCCTATTTCAATTTCCTGCATTAGCGGAGAGAAATAGGAGTAAAGGGAAATTCTAGGTTGACTGCAATTATCTTTGTTGTTTACCCTTCAGTTTCATCTTCAAGTTGGTGGCGGGCGGGATGGGAGGGTAGAAGCCAGATGACTGTCAAGCACCGAAGATCCAGTTCAAATGAGTATAAAGATTTGTTGCAAGGTTAAGCTGTCTACAAGAATCTGAGCCACTAACAGTCAAAGCAATTGGGTGGTAGATAAGGAATTCATGGTAGGCTGGACTTAGATCTCTTGTGGGCACAAAGGGATTCATGACTGATGACATGTTTGACCCCTTCCTCGGGCTCAGCTGGTCTTTGCCTACAATGACTGTTCCACTTCAATGGAGCACTGCCCAAGAAGTGGCACCGTAAAGAAAGTCTATCCGTAGGCTACTTTTCCAACTGGTTGTCCTTCTTGCATTCCCATCACTGTGGCTTCACGTCTTGTTTATAAAAGGAAAGAAACTTGATCATTTTCTTGAAATAAAAGTAACAGAATCAGGAATCAAGGCTTCCTCTCCTCTTTATGTGGAAGACTGCTTATAGCTCCAATGTCTATCTCATGATCTAAACAGGGGCCTTGCTACAGAGGCCTTCTAAAATTTTGTGGCTCCTAACGATTTGAGCTTCCTCTTATTTCCACTTTCCTGTCCAATTCATACCTGCATTGGTTGCCGGTTGCCTCCCGGGTTAGTTTCAAGGTGCTAGTAACAACTTATAAAGCCCTAAATGGCTTGTGTCCAGGGTACTTGCAGGAACGCCTCCTGCCAGCATCACATTCCGATCGCCCTGTTGCTCCCACAGGAGGGGCCTCCTTGGGATACCATCAGTTAGGCATTGTCGGCTGGCGGTTCCCAGGGCTAGGGCCTTCTCCATGGGAGCACCCACCCTTTGGAACCAGCTCCCCATGGATCTCCATTTGGCCCCTGATCTCCGCTCCTTCCACTGGGACCTGAAGACTTGGTTGTTTCAACAGGCTGGCCTGGAATGACCCGGGTGGGGGAGGGGTTTAACTGTTTTAATTTTTAAGGTTTTAATGTTTTATTGCTTATCTCAACTTGTTTAGGTTTAATTTGTTTTTAGGTAAACTATATGTAAATATGTATTATTTTATTGTTAGCCGCCCTGAGTCCTTAGGGAGAAGGGCAGAATACAAGTCAAATAAATTATTATTATTATTATTATTATTATTATTATTATTATTATTATATGCTCTGATGGGCAAGCAGGGTATCTGAATCAAAAGGCCTGAAGGAGTTTGACTCAACCTGACCTAACTGTATTGGCTTCTTTACAAACTATTCTTTATTTCATTTATTTATTTGTCAAGCCATTGTAAGATATAGGTATAAGTATAAACATAGCTATGAATACATGAAATGGATACATATAAGAGAAATAAAAAGAAACAATAGGACAGGGATGGTAGGCACATTGGTGCACTTATGCACACCCCCTACAGACCTCTTAGGAAAGAGGTGAGGTCAAAAATAGACAGTCTAAGGTTAAAGTTTTTGGGGTTTGGGGGAAGAAACCACACAGTCAGGTAGAGTATTCCAGACATTGACATTCTCATGACTCACCTCAGTTCACTTGGCTTTTAGAGTCCCAGTGATGACCAGCACAAACTGTTATGTATGCAGGTTTGAATGTCATTGGTTAAGTTTGAACTGTTCTTGTAAAATGTCAGAAATGATTGGTTTAAAAAGAGTGGGAAAACCCTGCACTCTGATTGGCTGGCAACTGCGGCTGCTGGCTATAAGTAGCAGCCGCAGCCCAGCAAAATCAGGTCTGTTATCAGCTGTAGTCACTAATAAACTCTTCACTAAAGCACTTCGCGTCTGACTCTTCATGTAAATCTAACACTGGCGATGAAGGTGGGATCCTTCCCGAAGAGAAGATAACGCGGAAAAAAAGCTGAGAGAGATGGCTGTGCTGAACAACCCCCCAGCCCCATTCGATCCGACGGCAGAAGACTGGGACTCGTATGCAGATCGTTTCCAAATGTATTTGGAGGGAAATGATCTTGCCGACATTTCTGACAAGCGGAAGAGGGCGGTCTTTCTCACCCACTGCAGTCCGGCCGTTTTCAAGATGGCGAAGGCATTGGCAGGAGCTGCAGACGTGAAGGTAATGGACTGGCCTGATTTAGAAAAGTTATTAAGAGCCCATTACGCGCCACAAGTATTGTGCCTCATTAAGAGACACGAATTCTACCGTCGGGATCAAGGGGAAAGCGAAAATGTTAATGATTTCGTGGCAAGTTTAAGGGACATTGGGGATGCATGTGAATTTATCAACTTAGAAGAGGCCATGCGCGATCGATTTGTTCTAGGCCTAAAAGACAAGGTTTTGCAGAGCAAATTATTAATGAAACCTAAGATCACGCTTAAGGAGGCCATAGAAGAAGCTTCTTCAGCGGAAGCTACCAAGTCCTCAGCAGCAGCCATGAAGAAAATTAACAAGGCCGCAAGCCATCCTGATGTGGAAAAATCCACAATAACCCATTGTGAGCAAATAGATTCTGATTCAGACTGTAGCAAGGTGGAGGAAGGAATTTATAGACTCAGAATGGAGAAGAAAAGGAAAGACCTTGGAAGAAAGAGGCAAGACTTTTATTGCAGAGGTTGTGGGGGGCACCCCCGCACTGAATGCAAGTTTTTTTATACCATCTGTCTCCGTTGTGAAAAAAGAGGTCACCTAGCAAGAGTCTGCAAATCATCCAGAACTCCACCAAGCAGAAAGAAGTTTCCTGACAAAGATTTCAAGCCTAACAAATTCAGTGAGAAAATGGGGCGCAATACAGAAGCAAATGGGAAGAATGAAACTCATCAAACAGTCACCATTGGTCATTCTTCACCCTTAAGAAGCAGAAAAGTACATGTGAAGGTACTCATTGAAGGAAGGCCTTGCCAAATGGAAGTGGACTCAGGCTCCTATTTATCTATGGTGTCATGGGACACTATTCACAGGCTACTTCGCAACATTCAGAAGAAGCATTTCCAGAAGCAAGCACTGACTCTTAAAGACTACCAAGGAAACAAGATTCCAGTAGTTGGAACAAGAGAATTCATCGTGAAGTTCAAAGGCCACACCAAACGTTTGCCCCTGACCATCATGGACAAGGACTGCCCAAGCTTGCTGGGACTTGAGTGGTTCAATCCACTAGGCATCAAGGTGACTGGCATCAATCACGTGAGCAACACTGAATGGGAAGAGGCCCTGAAGTCTGAGTTTCCAGAGGTCTTCAGCGACAGATTGGGCAAGTATATGGGGACCCCTATCACTTTCAACCTAGATTCCAAGGTGCCCCCAATTCGCTTAAAGCCCAGAAGGGTCCCATTTGCCTTAAAGGAAAAAATTGATGCACAATTAGATAAACTAATAGCTCAAGGAGTTTTAGAGCCCACTGACCACTCCAGGTGGGAGACACCCATAGTCACCCATAGTCACACTGACTGATGGGTCAGTGAGAATCTGTGGGGACTATAAGGGGACATTGAACCATGCGCTTCAACAGAGCGCATATCCAGTTCCAGTGGTGCATCATTTATTACATTCATTTGGCAGGGGTACAGTCTTTGCCAAATTGGATCTGGCCCAGGCATCTCAACAATTAACAGTTGATGATGCCACTGCAGAGGCCCAAACCATTGTGACTCATAGAGGTGCCTTCAAATGTAAAAGGTTACAGTTTGGAGTAAGTGTGGCACCAGGCATCTTCCAAAGCCTTATGGAAAGGGTGCTCCAAGGACTGCCAGGGGTAGTGCCTTACTTTGATGATGTGTTAATCTCTGCTGAAAATGACACTCAATTACAAGAGACACTCAGAAAAGTCCTTACCAGATTCAAGAAAGTGGGGTTAAAAGTCAAGGAAGAAAAATGCACTCTTAGAACTGACAAGGTTGAGTTCCTGGGCTATATGATTGACAAGCATGGCATCCACCCTACAGATGCCAAGGTTCAAGCAATCAAAGAAGCCCCTAGAGCAAAATGCAAAACAGATTTGCAAGCCTTCCTTGGACTTATTAACTTTCATCACATGTTCCTACCTCAGAAGGCAACCATTGCAGAACCATCACACAGATTGCTTGACAAAAAGTCTGTTTGGGTCTGGGGCAGGAAAGAACAATCAGCATTTAACAGTATTAAAAGACTAATCACGTCTGATGCTGTGCTCATACAGTTCTCTGAGAATTTACCTGTTGTACTGACTTGTGATGCATCCCCCTTTGGAGTGGGGGGGGGTTTGAGCCACAGGCTTCCCAGTGGGAGGGAAGCCCCTATTGCATTTTACTCTCGCACCTTGACCAAAGCAGAGAGGAATTACAGCCAATTGGACAAGGAAGCATTGGCAATTGTTGCAGCTATCAAGAAATTTCATGAGCATTTATATGGGAGAACATTTACCATTGTCACAGATCACAAACCTTTGTTAGGCATTGTGGCAGAGACAAACCTACACCCACTATCCTGTCACCAAGAATGCTGAGGTGGACTGAATTTCTTGCTGCTTATTCATACTAACTTATCCACAAGCCTGGCAAGGACATTGGACATGCTGATGCCTTGAGTCGTTGCCCACTTCCTTGTCACAAGGAGGACTTTGAACCTGAGGCACACACCTTTTTCCTAGAAACTGTTGCCAAGCTTCCAGTAGACGCTGCTGAAATTGCCAGAGAGACTGTCAAAGACACTTTATTGGCTCCTATTATAGGCTGGATTAAGAAAGGTTGGCCTTTTCAAGATCTACCTCACCTTGCCCAACCTTTTAAGTCCAGACAAACTGAATTATCTGTATTAAGAGGATGTATTTTGTGGGGTAACAGGGTGGTTATTCCTGCAAAACTGCAAAGAGAAGTTTTGGAAATGTTACATGAGGGTCATCCTGGTATTGTAAGGATGAAGGGATTGGCCAGGAGTTATGTATGGTGGCTAGGTATTGACAAAATGGTTGAAAACTGGGTTGCATCTTGTCCCAACTGTCAGGTAGTCAGGCCTGCCCCACCTCTCGCCTCCAAACAGGAATGGGAATGTCTTAGGGGCCCATGGTCTAGGATTCACATTGATTTTGCTGGCCCTACCAGAGGGCACACCTTCCTTATTATAGTAGATGCATATTCCAAATGGCTAGAGGTAATCCCTATGGCATCCACCACAACTGATGCTGTCATCAAGCAGCTTAAATAGCTTTTTGTAACCCACGGGTTACCTGATGTTCTTGTCTCTGACAATGGCCCTCAATTTACATCCAACCCTTTTGAATCCTATCTAGCACAACTGGGTATCAGACATGCCCTGACAGCCCCTGGGCACCCTTCGGCTAACGGCTGGGCTGAACGAATGGTACATTTTACCAAGGAAAAGCTTCAGCAATTGGGTCCTGGGGACATCACTGAGAAAGTTGAAAAACTTCTTAGTGTTCAGCACATCACTCCTAACCCATCAACTAACTTATCCCCAGCAGAGTTGTTGATGGGTAGGAAACTTAGGTCTCCCCTTGACTGCCTTCATCCCACTTACGCACCCAACGCACCACTTGATTCCACTAGCAAAGTTCGCACGTTCAGTGTGGTGATTCTGTTTATGCTAAGAACCTTATGGGTGAACCTTCATGGATTCCTGCTGAAATAACTCAAATCACAGGCCCTCGTTCTTACAGGGTACAAACAAAGGATGGAGTCCTCTGGAGCAGGCACATTGATCAGCTTAGATCCAGTTTACCTCAGGAACATCGCAATTGTTCCTCTCTAGTTCCCATACCTAATGCTTTTTCTAGGGGGAGGGGAGGAACATGAGGATAATCAGCAAACAAGAATCAACCCCATGTGTAACGAGCCATTACGACAGGAACCATCCCAAAACCTGTCACAATGCCAAAATCCATCCTTACAAGTGGAAGATTGCACATCACTACCTGACTTGGGTGCTGACATTGGGCTGGAGATGGGTTGGGAGGAGAGACCAGATTCTAACAATCAAACAGGGTCTTCTTTCACAGGAAGTCCAACTAGGGAAATGTCAACAGACACATTTCCCCTCTCACTGGGTGAGAACGTTAAAACTTCTGAACCACGAAGGTCTCAACGTACATGTAAGAGCCCCACCTATTTAAAAGAATACATTAGATAGGTTGGGGTTTGAGTATGGACTGAACCTGGTGGGGAGGGGTGTTATGTATGCAGGTTTGAATGTCATTGGTTAAGTTTGAACTGTTCTTGTAAAATGTCAGAAATGATTGGTTTAAAAAGAGTGGGAAAACCCTGCACTCTGATTGGCTGGCAACTGCGGCTGCTGGCTATAAGTAGCAGCCGCAGCCCAGCAAAATCAGGTCTGTTATCAGCTGTAGTCACTAATAAACTCTTCACTGAAGCACTTCGCGTCTGACTCTTCATGCAAATCTAACACAAACTTTGCAGTTTCTAGGAGCATCCTAGGGTATAGTTTTTGTACAACTACCTCAGTCAACTGAGGTTGACTGGAGGTGTTCCTTTTGAGAAAAAACCCTTGGGATTTACAAACCCTTGTGAATTATGTCATGCACCATATTTTAAAATTAAAGGTAACTACAGGGCAGTTCACTAGGTTAACTCCTTTAAAGAAAGTGACTGAAGTGGAATAACAGAACTGTTTCATTTTGACTAATTTATGGGATGTTGGAGGTGTTTCTTTTCATTTGAAAAGTGGGTGTATTTTAGGGCTCAACTGACATTATTTATTATGCTAAATACTGCTTTTAATAGGGGAGGGAGAAAGATAGACTTCTCAATCAGAACTGATGAAGTTTCTTGGAGGATAAGTGAAACATTTTCTTCTTCCTCAAAGAAAAGCCAGTCCAGTAGCCTTTTGAAGAAGAAAAAGCACCTTTGAAATCATAAGTCACTTTTTTCAGTGCCATTGTAACTTCAAACGGTCACTAAATGAACTATTGTAAGCCGAGGCCTTCCTGTAGTGATCTTTGAAGGGGACTAAGGGGAGCTTGCAAGGGGAGCTTGCAAGATCCATTCAAAGCAAAGAGTTGTATGCATCAACAATTTCATTCTCCTCCAAAATGGAAGTCTTGGTTCCAGAAGGTTATGCAAGAAAAAACTCAGGCTGTATGATATGAAAGCTTCCCCCCCCCACACACACACACACACACGTAGCAGCTGCAGGCAAAGACCTGTGAAAATTGGTTTTGAATAAAGAGATCTAGAAGATATTGTAATTTGCCATACATTGTTTAGATCCTGCAACTTCCTGCAAAAGATGAACAATACTAGAGTTAACCTATCATCAATATATTATATTACTACCGTGTTTCCCCGAAAATAAGACCTACCCCAAAAGTAAGACCTAGCACTATTTTCTAAACCTGCCCTAATATAATACCTACCCCGAAAATAAGACCTAGTGTAAATCTCCAGTTCCAGGAAGACTTTTCAGGGAGCAACCGTGCACCCGTGAAACACCCCCCCCTACACACTCACACCCACTATTTGGCACCATAAATATATAAGACCTACCCCGAAAATAAGACCTAGTGTGTTTTTGGGAGCCAAAAAAAATATAAGACAGTGTCTTATTTTCGGGGAAACACGGTAGCTCTATACCCGGCGTGCTTCACTACAAAACTATGTGATCGGGCTTAGTTTTTGGGGAGGAAAATAAGGGAAAAAAATTGTGTCTCTGCCTACCAGCATCCATTGCTAGCATCCTGTCAGTGTATGAGAGAATTGAGGGCTGTTTGAAAACTGAAGCAGTATTTGCTGTGTGAGCAAGAAGGAGACAGCAAGGAGCCTGGGTGTGGCTTAGCTCAGCTGTTCTGTACTAAAGCTGGTTGCTGCTGTGAAATTAAAACTGAAACTGAAACTGTTATGTTTGCATAGAGAGACGAGACGCGGAGTGCTTCAGCTCTTGTTTATTGTGACTTCAGCTCAGAACGGACCCGAATGGCTCAGCCGCGGCTCCCATCTGGAGTGGTCTGTTGGCTCTAGTACCCCTTGGGCTATTAACTTATCTAATTGTTCATCTATTTTTTTCCTTCAAAGCAAATGGTACCCTCCTGGGTTTTAAACGGATTGGTTGTACCTTGGGATCTAGGTTAAAAGTGATAGGGGTCCCCAAGTACTTGCCTAATCCGTCGCTGAAGACCTCTGGAAACTCAGACTTCAAGGATTCTTCCCAATCAGTGTTGCTCATGTGATTGATGCCAGTTACTTCGATGCCCAGTGGGTTGAACCATTCCAGTCCCAGCAAGCTTGGGCGATCTTTACTTACGATGGTCAATGGCAGGCGCTTGGTGTGGCCTTTGAATTTCACATTGAATTCTCTTGTTCCAACTACTGGAATCTTGTTTCCTTGGTAGTCTTTAAGAGTTAGTGATTGCTTTTTGAAGTGAGTCTTCTGAATGTCTGGTATCAGTCTTTGAATTGTGTCCCATGACACCATGGACAGGTATGAACCTGAGTCCACTTCCATTTGGCAAGGCCTTCCTTCAATAAATACCTTGACATGCACTTTTCTGTTGTTTAGTGAAGAGGAATGACCAATAGTTACTGTTTGATGAGTTTCATTTTTTCCATTTACTTCTGTGCTGTGCCTCATTCTCTCACTGTTGTTGTTTGGCTTGACTTCTCTGTCTTTGTTGTTTGCAACAAATTTCCTTCTGTTGGGTGGAGTTCTGGAGGATCTGCAGACTCTTGCAATGTGCCCTCTTTTTCCACAATGGAGGCAAATGGCTTCCATAAATTTGCATTCAGTGCGGGGGTGGGTTCCCCCACAACCTATGCAGTGGAAATCTCGCCTCTTTCTCCCCAGATCGCTTCGTTTCCGCTCCATTCTGAATCTGTTAATTCCTTCTTCCTCTTCTCCACTATATTCTGACCCAGATTCAAGTTCATCAAAATGAGTTGTGGTGGTCTTTTCACCATCAGAATGGCCCGTAGTCTTGTTCATTTTCCTCATGGCTGCTGCTGAGTTTTGGTGGCTTCTGCTGAAGATGCTTCTTCTATGGCTTCTTTCAGCGTAATTTTGGGTTTCATCAGTAATTTGCTCTGCAATACCTTGTCTTTAAGGCCCAATACAAAACGATCGCACATGGCCTCCTCTAAACTGCTGAATTCACACGCCCCCCCAATGCTCCTTAAACTTGCCACGAAGTCATTGACACTTTCATCTTGTCCCTGATCGCGGCGATAAAACTTGTGTCTCCTAATGAGGCACGATACTTGGGGTGTGTAGTGTGCCCTTAAAAGTCTCTCCAGATCAGACCATGCCATTACCTTCATGTCTACTGAGCCAGCCAATGCCTTCGCCATCTTGAAGACTGCAGGACTGCAATAAGTGAGAAAAACCGCTCTCTTCCGCTGCTCAGAAATGGCAGCCAGATTGTTTCCTTCTAGATACATCTGAAACCGATCTGCATACAACTCCCAGTCTTCATTCTTTGGGTCGAATGGGGCTGGAGGGGTGTTCAGCGCAGCCATCTCGCTCCTCTTCATTCTGCATTGTCTTCTCTTTGGGGAACTCCTACCTTCATCGCCAGTGTTATGTTTGCATAGAGAGACGAGACGCGGAGTGCTTCAGCTCTTGTTTATTGTGACTTCAGCTCAGAACGGACCCGAATGGCTCAGCCGCGGCAGCTATTTATAGCCGGCTGCCGCGGCTGCCAGCCAATCAGAGTGCAGGGTTTTCCCGCACTTTTACAACCAATGAATTCAAACACTTTACAACAATAACCATTCATTTTAAACTCTGCATACATAACAGAAACTCCTCTCCTCTGCTTGTGTTTTGCATTTGGAACAGATTTCTTTTCAGGTGGGGAGGGGGAGTAGAACTCCTTAGCATCAGAGTGTGTTAATAATAATATACAAAATACTAATGCTCTGATGGTCATTTCAAAAAATATCCTTTCTTAGTGAGCACCTAGAAGCCAAGAGGAACATACATGCCAAATTTCAAGTTTGTAGACATTATGGTTCTGGAGATTTTGTGTTGATGTGTGAGTGGTATTTCGCTTTTATATATAGAAATTGTAGCATTTTACTGGATTACATCGTTATATTCCTGGATTGCATATTACATCATACTGGTGGTGGTTAATAGACTGAGATAAGATCCTACCTCTTCCCTGTGTGCATCTTTGTCCCTTCCGTCTCATCCTTGTTAATTTTCAGGTCATTGTTGATATTACTATTTATTATCCTAATCGTTTGATGTTTTGTTGTGTTGCTTTTGCTTCGCTGTGAGCCACCTAAAGTCACCTCTGAATGAGATGTACAAGTTTAAATATTAAATTTAAATATTAAAAGTACTTAATATGCAATACAAAATTTAATATGAAAAAAAAAATCCAGAAGATTCCCATTATCATTCCAAGTTTTTATTTAGCTCATTGACCGGCCTTACATAACATAAAATATAGGTTCCTTTTGCCTCTGTCTTCAGGAATCCAAGCCATATTCAGGAAGATAGATCAGAAGAAAGATTTCTCACAGCGGGAGGAAGTTGGCTTTCTTCCAGAACCTTGCTGGAAACTTCCTTTTCGCATTTCTGATTATCCATTCAGATGACAGGCCTGCAATGCACTGCTCAAGGGCACAGTTCCTGAGCAGAAATAACCTGGATTGCTAACCACACATTGAATAGGCCTGCAGGAGCAAGTAAAGCTCAGGAATTCAAATAAGTCAAGGAACGAAGGAAGCAGAGCTGATCTGCCCTAGACCAAAGTCATAAAATGGAGTGCTAAAAGTTACTCAGACAGTTTAAATACGAGAACATTTTCCATCCAAGGAAATGATAAACAAGCAAATAAAACACTCTCCTTTCTGAGATTAAGTGAAAGGGCAATTAAACTTGATTACAAAAAATAGGGAAAGATTAAGTATCCTTAACCACACAAGCTTTCTTGTGCATAGAAAGCCCACATCTAATTTTGTTAATACTTCTGTAAAATGCAAACTCTACACCGAGGCATCAACAGCATCACAGAGGTACCCAAATTAAACCTAGCAGTGCATCAACAAGTACAAAAGAAGAATATGGATTCTAGTTTGAGCTGCAGGACACAGCATGATCTTTGATGTACTAGCATAAAGTCTATTAAGCACCACAAGGAATGGGCTGCAATGTTTGAAGGGAGCTCCGTTTTATTCCATCTCAGACATACTTTAAATTAGAGGAATTAAATTAAATTTGAGAGCAAACCCCACTCCCTACTAACACTGATGATTTGTTGGACCCGTGTCCTTCCTGGCTGGCTTATGCCGCCAGGGAGGCCACCTGCGGTTGGCTCCAGGCAGTTGTCAACGCTTCATTAAGGGAGGGTGTTTTTCCCTCCGCCTTGAAGGAGGCAGTGGTGAGACCCCTCCTGAAGAAGCCTGCCCTGGACCCAACCGTGTTAGACAACTTTCGTCCAGTCTCCAACCTTTGCTTTTTGGCGAAGGTTGTTGAGAGTGTGGTGGCTCGGCAGTTTCCACTCTTCCTGGATGAAGCAGACTACCTGTATCCGTATCAATCGGGCTTCCGACCTGGTTTCAGCATGGTCGCACTGATGGAGGAACTCTGGAGGGCTCGGGACAGGGGTTTTTCCTCTGTCCTGGTCCTATTAGACCTCTCAGCGGCTTTTGATACCATCGACCATGGTATCCTTCTGCGATGCCTCGAGGGGTTGGGAGTGGGGGGCACTGTGCTTCGGTGGTTCACCTCCTACCTCTCGGGGTGGTCGCAATTGGTATTGGCGGGGGGGCAGAGGTTGACCCCAAGGGTGCTTTCTTGTGGGGTCCCTCAGGGGTTGGTTCTCTCCCCTCTGCTATTTAACATCTATATGAAGCCGCTGGGTGAGATCATCCGTGGTTTCAGGGTGAGATTCCATCAGTACACCAATGACACCCAGCTGTACAGCTCCACCCTGAACCAAATCAGTGATGCCCTCTCCCTGATGACCCAGTGTTTGGATGCGGTACGGATTTGGATGAGCGGGAACATGCTTCAACTCAACCCGGCCAAGACTGAGTGGCTGTGCATACCTGCATCTCGGCCCAGTCAGGAATATCCATCTTTGGCCATAGGGGGAGTGGTGTTGCCCCCTGTGGATAGGGCGCGGAATCTGGGGGTCCTCCTGGATGTACAGCTCCGGATGGAGGAGCAGGTAGGGGCTGTTGCCAGGGGGGCCTTTGCCCAGCTCTGCCTTGTTCGTCAACTATGCCCATTTCTGGACCGAGATGCCCTGCGCACAGTCACTCACGCCCTTGTTACCTCTAGACTCGACTACTGCAATGCTCTCTACTTAGGACTGCCCTTGCATACCATCCAGAGATTGCAGCTGGTGCAGAATGTGGTGGCGCGGGTGGTGATGGGAGTCTCCTGATTCTCCCATGTTACCCCCCTCTTTCGCTGCCTGCATTGGTTGCCGGTTGCGCTCCGGGTGAGATTCAAGGTTTTAGTTTTAACATACAAAGTCCTTCATGACATGGGTCCTCAATATTTAAGGGAGCAACTCCTGCCGACATCTAATGCCAACTGCCCTGTGCGAGCACACAGGCAAGGACTCCTTGGGGTCCCATCAGCTGGCCAATGCCGGCTGGCAGTCCCCCGATGACGAGCCTATTCTGTCACGGCCCCTGACCTCTGGAACCAACTTCCCCTGGGGCTCCGCCTGGTCCCTGACCTCTGCACCTTCCACTATGATTTGAAGACCTGGTTGTTTGACCAATCCGGGCTGTGACCCTTCTTGGGGGGGGGGTTATATTTTTAAGTATTGTAAATTCGTCTTTTGGACTTGTGAATTTGGTTTAATCTTTTTTTAATTATTTATTGTTGTTGTTTTTAGCTGTGAGCCGCCCCGAGTCTTCGGAGATGGGGGGGCATACAAGTCCCAAAAATAAATAAATAAATAAATTTAGTTTGGTAATTAAATGCCTGCAAGAAAACTACCAAGCTCAGAAAGGCAGGGAGCCGCCACCCCATCCTGTACTTTAAATTTTCAGAAATTCATCTTCATGATGAATTCATGATTTTTACGTTCTCCTTATTCAATTTGTTCTTGAAATTCCCACATTCCCAATCATTTTATTTTTCTGCTAAGCTTTTTTTTTAACAGTAACTCCATCAATGCATCAGTGGGAAAATAGGTAGCTCTGGGAAATAAAAAGTTGAATTACAAATACGTAAAAACTTCTCTTCTGGGTTTTGAACCAGCTATCTTCTAGAAGTTAGCCCCCATGTTATACCACTCTGCTGTTGGTACAGCACTACTTGCAACAACTACAGTAGATATCGGAGATCTACAAGGCAAGAAAAAAAATGGAATAGTAATTCAAAATCTGTTATTGTATCTGGATGTATGTGTGTTAATTAGTATTTGCATTAATTTTATATATGAATTCAATTTAACTTTGTATATAAATACACACACACACACAAAAGTACATATGTCCAGGCAAACAAAAAGGAAAGGAATTGTTTTCTTGTCACAACAAGATGAAAAGGCACAATAGCAATATCCAATGAGTAACTTGCATTGTGGACTTACAAACTTTTGCCAAGATGTCTCATTCCAGGTAGGATTTTCTTAAACAGCCTGAGAATCAAGCCAGCATGGATAGGAGCAGCTTAAAGGGGTCTATTGACCCCTTCCTTTATGAAGTTTCAGATTGTTCATTGAGGCCCAAATATTTATTATTTTCAGAATAATTATTTGTTAAATAATTTAATAAATACCACTTTCACTTACAGCACTAGAAATAACAACTGCAACAATAGATACAACTTAGATGGCCTCAATTCTGCTGTTTTCATAAGACATGGTAACTGTAGCCATTAGACTTATTTCATAGTGCTTTATAACCCTCTCTAAGCAGTTTACAGAGTCAATATATTGCCCCCAACAATCTGGGCCCTCGTTTTATCCACCTCGGAAGGATGGAAGGATGAGACAGCCTTGAGCCAATCAGGACTGAGCTCCTGGCAGTGGGCAGAGTTAGCCTGCAATACTGCATTCTAAAATCACTGTGCCACCACAGTTCTATATGCAAATACCGCAAGATCATATATGATCTAAAAGGATTTAACAAAAAAAAAGGTTCAAGGGTTTGGAGGACCGAGACATTCCTAAAAGTTCCATTAAAGGAAGAAATGCAGAGAAAATAATTATTTATACAAAACCAAGACATAAAAAAATGATTGAAGAAAATAAAGGAACACACGTGAGATTCTCACTTAGACACTACTTAGCAAAAACATTTTGACAACCTCATTCTGTGCAATTCTCCAACATATATTCAGATACTGCATCCATATTGCTTAGGATTTCTTTTTTACACTTTAATTGGCAAAGGCTGCCATATTTCAAGTTAACACCCAGGGACATCCACAGGGAAGATGGGGTGGGGGAACTTCAAGATGGTGGCCACCACTTTTTATGTGTCCCAGATCTGTGACATATATAAAAAAGAAGCGTCTTGCTGCCATACTCAGAATCTTGAACTTTTTAAACATATGTGCATACCCCCTCCTGACAACCCACACAGGCAGCACAGAGGTTTTATTCTGAAGAACAGCTTGGTTTTCATTCTTCCATCATAAAGACTGCTTTAATTTCAATTAATTGGATATATATCAGTTTTATATCCTGTAATGCCAGCATAAATATCTGCTTTTCCCCCCATTTCTTTCCCTTTCTTCTCTTTTTGCAAAGAAGAATATCTTACATTTCCTGATTTGCGTTAGATCAGCTCAAAGACTGACTGGGATATAAAGTAGATAGCAAGGATCCCTGTGGATCAATGATGATTAATAAGTACAACAACAAAAAGTTGAAATACATGAAGGAGGAGGAGGAGAAGGAGGAGGAGGAAGAAGATTTAATATCATAATATAGACTTGTCTAGTCACACTGTAGTGTTTATGATGTAATAAACATATTTTTTCTTTAAAAAAAACTATATTGTAACTTTTACAATAATGCAGTGTTTCCACATATAAACAGAGGATTCAGATGTGAAGGCAATAGTTATAGTTTCCCAAAAGAATAATAATCCACAAAAGTTTGTGAAAATCTTATAATCTTCTGTTGGAAGTTACAACCCTCCTCTTTCCTAGAAAAATGAAACATTTTAGGATATACTTAAAAGGCGAATATTTCCCCTAAAAGAGAAGTAGAAACTCAGAGAGGCAGAAACTCAGCCCCCCTATCTTTGCTAATGGGCCATTAAGGTCTGGGCCAGTCTATTCTACATAACAAAGATCTAGATTCAGCAGATCCATAATAGGAATTGCCCAAAGCCCTTTCATTACATCATCATCCAGCAAGGCTCAACCAAGCCTGGGATTCAGGACAGCCTACAGAGTTGCTCCTGCATGGCCCCATATGAGTCTGACAATCAATCAGAATACAAACTCAAATTAAATCCCAACAGAGGGCATATAACCCAGGGACTCTCAGCATCTCTTCCCTTTTCACCCAGGAGCTCCAAGGCAGGTGATCTTGTTCATCAATAAACCATCTTTCCAAGCAGTCACCATTTTTCCAGTGTCTTTTTCCCCACTTGGAACCGAACCTAGATGGACATTCCTTCCAACACTTCAAAACCCAGTTTTCTTGGCCAGTAGGGAAGTTTGCCCCTGCCTTTTTCTGGAAAGGCTTTCTACTTAGCTCCAGGCTCTCTAATTGGGTCCAGCTCTTTACTTAGCTCCAGCCCCTCAAGGAATCCCCTTCAATTATTAACCAGAACCAACCCTGCTCAGTTTCTGTGCCCAGATGAGGTTGGCCAGATGTCAACTGTAGTGCTGGTGATTGTACCTGAAGATTGGCAAGGAGAAATTAAGTAGTGGTATATATTGCTTTCCATGGTATGAAGAAGTCTATGGTTTATATTTTTATGTACTGTTTCAGGATTATTTATTTATTAAATTTATTTGCCCCCCACCTCATTTCAAAATAACTCTGTGTGTGGTGCAAACATTTCTTTTAATCACCAAATACTTGGATTATTCTTCATTTTGCCCTCTCATTGGTGAGACACTACCATATATAAAGTAAGATGACCTTTCTTATCTTCAATCCAATTAACCTTCAGAAACAGATGTTCCTTACCTCATCACCATCTGGTATGAACAAGGACTCCTTAACCTTGGTGATTTCATTCATCCACTCTTCAACCTTGAACTTCAGTAGAAGTCCAAGATGAAATAAGTTTATTCTCCTTGTCTTTGTGGAAAAAGAACTGAGAGAGGAGACCACTGAAATGTAGGTCTGCTTAATTATATACTGTAAGGTAGAACATTGATGTAGACATAACAGGGATAGTAATGTGTGTTTGCTGGCTTTGAAGAGTTTTTTGGGGAGGGTCTTTTATTCCTTGTCATATTGTAGTCTTATGTTCTTGAATATTTTTCATTACTGCCTTGTATTTATATTCTTCAGTGTTGTATTCTTCAGTATTCCTGTATGTTTGCATATACTGTATTTTCCTGGATATCTTGTGGGTCTGTGAGATGGGTGGCTTATAAAATTAATGAATTAAATAAATACATAAATGTATTATTTGATTACTGTCGCATGGTATATGATTGTTATTTTCCTCGAGGGAAATATAAAACTTTAAATTCCTATACTATCTGGTTGTTGCTTCCAAATTCCCCAAAACTGTGACCCAGCTCTGCCTGGGCTGGGAACAGAACAATACACTCCCACTGATTGATTTGTAAAATTCTTAGGAAAGCTGCAATAATAAAATGCTCCAAAAGAGGTGGAATTGAAAAGGTATGTTATAATGTCTGAGTATTTGTCATTGCCATTTCAGGACGGACAATTTTCAAAGAGAGAGGATACGGCAAAACCAAGAAGGTAGTATTTCTTAGGATAGTATTGATTAAGAAGGCCAATCATGCTGCTGTTGTGAGTTTTTATTATTTATTTTATTTTATTATTTCAATATTGCTGGCTTTGACAATGCTTTGTTATCAATTACATTGGGTATAGAGAAGTCTCGAGAGACTTGACCAATGAAATTACCCGTGTTAATTAAAAGGAGGGGTTTCTGCTCTTGCAGCTTTTCCTATTGGATAAGGCAAAGGAAGTCTCCCTTTAGAACAATGTCTTAGCAACTTTAAGATATGTGGACTTCAACTCCCAGAATTCCCCAGCCAGACAACCAATTTCTCAGAACGTTATGGGAGTTGGTTCACATATCTTAAAGTTGCCAAGGTTGAGTAACACTGCTTTAGAAGCAGAGCATCACAAGACTTCGGAGAGTTGTTTCAATGAACTTTTAAGTGAAGCTAAGAACCCTTGCAAAGCCCCAAGTACAGAGGCGACTTTATCTTTAGAGCATTTCCTGTAACCTAAAAGCTCAATGAATTCACTTCAAATCAGCCTTTCAGACAGGATTCCAGGGAGCCCTTCAAAGGCCCTCTTCCATCAAAGTAACAATGCTGGCACTAGGCCCTTTCTGCCCTTGTAGCACCTGACATGAATTAATGCATTTGTAAAGCTCCATTAAAATTAGCCTATTGTATATTATTTTGCACCTTGGGCAAAGCTACTCTGAATAAGAAGAAGCTTCTAAGTGATTATGTGTTTGCCTGAGGTAAAATTTATTTTCATACAAAACGCAACATTTTCTATTCAAGTCTGCCATCTGTTCAAATCGAGTCTCCTGCAGAATGAGACAGGAAAGTTGGCGCTATTGCATCTCAGTATTTTTTTCCCTTTCACCTTTGCAGTGAAATAAAATGAATCTTATTTTCTTCCAATCCAAAAGAAGAACGAAATGGAACAGAGCAAACAAAACGTCCCAAAGGTGCTTTTTTTCAAGAGGCAACTGGACTTCCTTGTTTTTCTTTGAAGACGTTTTGCTTGTCATCTAAGAAACTTCTTCAGCATTCTTAAAGGGATTGACCCAGAGCTGAAGGAGCTTTTTGGATGAGAAGTGAAACATCTTTTAAAAAAATCCAGTTGCCTCTTGAAAAAGCACCTTTGGGACAACTGTGACCTGGAGAATCTCCATAGACATTAAGCAAACAAAACGTACTTGTTTCCCCAAAACATCATTGTGGGCAGTCAGGAGTGGATCAATGCAACATATATTAGTTCAAGACCGCATTTGAAAGGTAGGCAGGAAAAGTAAAAGGCAACAGTGAAAATTTGCTCAATGTACAACCATTCATTTAGTGACTGTTTAAAGTTACAACGGCATTGAAAAAAGTGACATATGACCATTTTTCACACTTACAACAGTTGTAGCAACCCCACAGTTCCATGATCCAATTTCAGATACTTGGCTACTGGCCCGTATTTATGATGGTTGCAGTGTCCCAAGCTCATGTGATCTCCTTCTATGAGTTTTTGACAAGCAAAATCAATGTGGAAACCAGATTCAATTAAAACAGCCATGTTACTAATTTAACAACTCCAGGGATTCACTTAACAACTGTGGGAAGGCCCTGCCCCTCCTAGAAGAATGAAATATTTTGGGAAATATTAAAAAGGCATAATATTATATTTCCCTAAATGAGAAATGGAGAAACGTGTTTTTAGAGGCAGAAAGCAGACTCAGTCTTTCTTAATAGCATCACCACCCCCAGCAGATATTTTGTGCCCATTAAGAAAGACTGGGCCAGCCTATCTACAAAACAAAAGACCTTCAGCTCCAGGAAGATGGGATTAAGAAGAACAGGACATGATCCTTCAGGACATAATAGGATTAATCCACTACCATTTAGCAGAAGACACAGAAAGCTCACTACATTGCACAAACTCCTAAGGGCATTTCAGACATTGCACAACCCCCCACCCACCCAGTAGCACCTCTGAAACTTATAAAAATCCATGTAGTCATCAAACCAATTAGTCAGCTGATCTAGGACTGCTGTTGGTTCTGTTTATCATTAAACTTTCTTTCCAACCAATCTCCATGTTTCCAGTGTCTTTCTCCCAGCTTGGAACTGAACCAGATGGATTTTCTTCCCACCCAACCGTAGCAAGGAAGATTGTAAAATGGGGCAAAACCCACATAAGAACTGTCTTGCTTAGCAACAGAAATTATGGATGTAAGTCAAGAACTACCTGTACTGCATTTTCTTCCTTGCTGCATAATAACTGAAGACCAGCTGAAAGTTTTTTTAATGATGAAAGCAGATCAGCAGTGGAACTGATGAAAGCTGAGGTTCTTCTATTCTTCTGTCAGAGAAAATTTTACAAAGATTTCTGCATGGTGGAAGAAGTTGGACAAATAAATACTATTGTCTCCTTTATTGTCAGACCCTAAACAAAACCAGCCTAATTTAGTACTTATATCTATGAAATGTTCTTTATTAGAATCCTCAGGAATTTGGATTCTGGTATATCAGTTACTTTCAAGGTCACTGCATTTTTTTTTCCTTTCGTGTAATTTATGCGATATCTCTATTCTGCTCAGGCTGAAGGGGTCTCTGTGATGGTTGCAAAGGACAGCTCTTCCTTGTTGTTTTCAACTTCTTCAGAGTGCAGGCAGTGTGGGATTCCACTGGTATAACAACCAGTTCAGTCATCGGGCATTTCATGCATGTACTCCGTGCTTAAAAAAGCTTTAATACTTACCTTCTACACAGTCTCTGTGAATAAAACAGCTGAGGCACGGCAAATCGCTCTGCTGCATGAATCAGCTGTGCTCTAAACAAAGGAAATAGAGCACAGGAAAGAGCAGGGGCGGGGGGCGGGCCCACATGCTCGTCACAGCGGTTCGCTGCCAGCTGATTGATGGAGTATCATCTGAACTGGTCCAAACTGGTAGAAACCCGCCCCTGAGTGCAGCAGTAAAATCACTTCTCAGCCAACACCAAGTCTTGAGTTTGTTTTGATGCTGCTTGCTCATAAAGCACACATGTAAGGTTGCACCAGGAAGACTCAACTCCCTGGATGGTAAAACTTCTCCAGTTTGATTCAAGAGCACCATTGTGATGAATGCCTGAGTTACTGATGGCAGAAAGGATGCTATGCACTTGTCAAAATGAGTGATTCGATATAATCCTTACAACATACTGTAAGAAGTTTTATATCAACATATATTTTACTCTTTATATTGTTTCCATCTTTCCTGAAATATGAACAGAATCCACAATGGACTGAGAATCAGCATCTCCACTGGATAATTGATAATCAAGCTGAAACTAAATTAATCAAATAAGAATAGCAAATGGGGGCGGGGGGATCTTTTACTCAAACTTCCTAACCCCCCCCCCCAAAATAAGTTACCCAGACCTAATCCACATTTCAAAGGATAAGATCTGTAAACACATATAGAGTTAATTAAATTAGGTCTCCCTGTGGAACTGCACTTTCACAAGAATAAACATCAGAGATGACACATACTCACATATACACAAAATCTGATGTGGACCTTATCCAAATTAGCATGAGTCCCTTAGTTCAAGTCACTCTCATATCCAAGGTATGCAGGTTAAGCATTAGAGTTCTTTTTGCAAGGAACCCTGTTGGCAGGATAGATACCAGCCAGGATTTGAACCCCAGTCCCCCTTGTCAAAGGGCAGCTCTCTAATCACTATGCTACACTCAGGGGTGGTATTCAGCAGGTCCTGACCAGTTCTGCAGAACCAGTAGTGGAATTTTTGAGTAGTTTGGAGAACCGGCAAATACCCCCTCTGACTGGAGATTTTACAGTATCCTTCCCCTGCCACGTCCACTAAGCCACACCCACAAAACCAGTAGTAAAAAAATGTGAATCCCACCACTGGCTATACTGTGTGTGTGTGTTTGTGTGTGTATATAGCTATTTTTTCTCCACTGATCTTATACCTATAGTTTGGTAGAGCTTTAAGCAATGAGTCCCCAGAGCATCATTTAAATGTTAAGGAAAATATATCTTTCTAACTCCAGTTTTGTCTTCAAATATTGCTCTCAAGTTGCAGAGTATCGTTAAGTTAGATCAATGGTGTGCTCCTGGTTCTTCAATTTGGACACATTCTGAGAAGTTGGTTGATTAATATTACCAACATAAAATTCCAGGGATTACTGCTCAGTTGTTAACAATTTTAAAAGAAAGTGTCTGTAACCCAGAAAGATCAATAACACCCATAAATCTAGCAAAGACTCATTTATATGGACCTTTAAAGCACATTTTTATGCTGTGCCTTTAAGGACACATTTTCTTGAAAATATGCTTTTGCTTTAAGAGTTACTCTCAATTAAGCTATCTAGAGAACCTGGGAGAATAAATTCTTGGATTTGGTTGGAAGGGTAAAGTGCAGGAAAATATATAGTTCAATGATAGCAATGGAGAAAAATATATTTTATTGTGAAAATATATTTAAGTGCATTCATTTAAACTGCATTTCCAAACCTATCTACAAATGTCATTTAGTTATCTTTCAATATTTGCACTTTCCCAAATCTGCTATTTTGCATTAAAAAGCCACCATTATGGTAATATAAACCTGGCTTGTATTCGTGATTTACCACCAGAGTGATAGATAGATGACTATATAAATTGCTGTTGTGGAAATTGTTACTGATACAGTTCTTCAGTTAGGAAGAAGTTCACCAGTGTTTATCTTTGAGAATATTCAAAACCACATTATGTTAAGTAATATAATAAATTGGGCACAAGTCAGGAAAACACCCACACAATGTGCATTTGTGTTCCTGTAGACTTTTTTCTTTTAAAAATTCCTGGATAAAAGCAAAGGAGTCACACGATCGAAATTCAGGCAATCGTAGTGTAACTCAAGGAAGACCTGTAGAAGACCCAGCAAACAGAAGCTGGACATATTTTCATTACACCTACTGGCTCCTTCCCATGAGCCCCAGCTTGTCCTTTCTTATATAGAAAACTAATTTTCCTTGGTTGATCTGAGAAAATAATGAGTTGTGGGTGGGAACTTTCCATGACTTGGTAAAGGGCCCACTTGCAAGGAACACTGCAGCATACAATAATGTGTGTTTGTTGAGGAAACCATAATGTAACTTGTTGCTTCATCCAAACCTGATCCATGTGAACTCCCAATTTGGAAATTGGTTGAGACTCAGATTCACTAGATGGGATCTATGCAGCCATTATCCCATTGTCAAAGTCCTCTTTCTGCAATACAGAGTCACAGTATGTTCCTATCTGACTCAATCCTTTTGTAAAACCCAATCTTAGCACTACTTAAAATCAGTGAGACCTTTCTCTTGCTCATTTCAACAGCTCTGCTTTGAGCAAGGCTAAATCTGGATTCCACTCAATAAATTGATTTCTGAATTGTTAAATATGAAGTGCGGTGATGGAGCAGTGGTTAGAATGCAGTATTGCAGGCTAACTCTACCCCTAACCAGGAGTCTGATCCTGATAAGGCTCCAGGTTGACTCAGCCTTCCATCCTTTCGAGGTCAGTAAAATGAGAACCCAGATTGTTGGGGGCAATAGACTGACTATAAACCTCTTAGAGAGGACTGTAAAGCACTATGGAGCAGTATATAAGTCTAAATGCTATTGTTAGTGCATTTAAATGGGATAGATGAAACATTGGAATTTACAAAATGATTCACACCTTCTCAGTAATTTTATCTAGTGTTCTTGGCAGCCTTGCACCACCTTGGCAAGGCTCATTCTTATCAGAGATAATTAATTTGAAACAGCCTTTTAACCGTGAAAGAACAGAATTCATAAAGAATCATTAAAAGGTTTTTCTGTTACCTCTGTTTCGTGTTTGTTTCCTTGGAACAAGCTTTGGGTCAGAACAATTAGGTATAGGAAGAATCAAGAGTTACATAACTCTATTTTAAGGCTTATCAATGTGTGTCTGCACATTTATAGCTGAGTGGTTTTGCTTTTTTAGCCTGTTCAATTCTTGAACCAAAACACAATTGCACACATCCTCAGGTTCATAACTGTTAGCTCAGATTATTCGGAACAGGTATTAATCATTTTTTTCACTTCACCCATTGGAGATATTCTGAAAGTACAGGAGGAACTTCCCATCTTGATCCTCTTAGTTTCTGGAGTAAGTTGTTCTGGTATTGGTTTTAGCAGACATGTTCTGT
Source organism: Naja naja (assembly GCA_009733165.1). NCBI lineage: Eukaryota > Metazoa > Chordata > Lepidosauria > Squamata > Elapidae > Naja > Naja naja. The sequence goes on from CM019148.1 coordinate 141,876,239, forward strand.
AGGTGTTTCTTATAGGAGAGAATCCAAGGTATCTGGGTTGAGGATCATCAGTGAGTAGGTTGTTATTCAGGTAGGCCTTCAGGGTGACATTGGCATTGTTGTTGAGATGGAAACAGGTGTTCCCTGTTTTGCTGACACTGGGTATGAATCTCCAGCCAGCAAAGAATTTTCCCAGGGACTTCAGGTCCTCACAGAGGAGGCAGCCCAAAACTTCCAAGTTTTTATCTTGCGCTGCTAGGGCCAGGTCATCTGCATATCCAAATTTACATCCCCTTGTAGCTGGCATATCTGAAATATAAAGATTGAACAGTGTAGGTTCCAGTACAGAGCCTTTTAGATGACCCTACATAAAAGGTGCCAGGTTTTGACCTTCCTTGCCAGCATTGGTCAACTCTGAACAGGATCCATATCCAACATGGTGTCTGCCAGGACTCATTGTTTAAGTGGGGTGTTGTCTCTACCCCTCAGTGTGACAGTGGTGCTTCTTGACAAAACATCCATCCATCACATTGTGATGTCTGATTTTTTTTCAACATAGACCACCCTGTCCTTGAATGGCTGGATGGACTCGACATTAAGATTTGAACCACTATAAGTCCATATATTTGCCATAAGCTAAATAAATAAAACTCATTAGAGATAACAGTTACATAATGTTACTTAAGATTACATATCTTGCATTGCCCAGACTGTGGACATGCTTGCTAGCTTCCAAAAAGAATCAGTTCTCCTGTTGCCACTGAATGGCAGGCAAAGCAGTAGCAAAAGAACTGAAGCCTTTCTTTAATCCAGCCAACACTCAGGTGAAGCCATGTAGTCCAGACAAATCCTACAAAGTTAGCTAAGAGTCCCGCCCCTGGGAGTCTGACAGCAAATGGGATACATTTTTGCACAGGAACAAGAAACACTAAGGTAGGGCCCAACAGAGGTTGTATAAGGGTCTCTCAGCTTCTTGACCTGCTCTTCTTGATCTTTTCCTTCATCTTGAAGCATGTGATCATCCTTTTCACTTTGGAGCTTCAAGCCATGTGGTCCTGCTGTCCACCATTAAACCATCTTTCCTTAACAGCCTCCATGTTTCCAGTGTCTTTTTCTCACTTGGAACTGAACCCAGAAGGATATTTCTTCCAACATGAGAATCTAGAGTCCCTGAGATCAGCCCACTGAGGCCTACAAGATACAAGAAAACATCATCATTTAGATCGTCACTTAGTTTTACTGCACAAAACTTCCAAAGTGCTAATCAAAATAATCACCCCTCCAAAATCTTGGTTAGATCATTTTGCATCCCAGTCAATGTGCATCAAACCCAAAGGGTTTTGGACTAGGAGGCAGAAATCTATTAGCTGTAAAAATCAATGATTTGTTGGGCCCCGTGGGCCTTCCCCCAAATAGATTCTGAGCCAGAAAGGTGAAAGTTTAAAAAAAGCACTCTTTATTTATGAACACAACTTGCAGATCTCTCAGTCAAGAAGACAAGCAATTTTCTGCTCCTGAGCACCCTTTGTATATACCACAAGCAGAGCTCATTCCAATAAATTTAATAACTTTTTAATTACAATGTTATCTTGATTGGGATTTCCATTTTTATTATTTTAAAGGTATTTGTTAGACTCTTTAATGTTTTAATGCTGAAAGTCACTCAGATTTGTTTCCTTACAAGACAGGCAGCAAATAAATTCAATAAACAAATAAATAAATCCACTGGTTACACTAATTTGATACATGATTGACATTTTTGTACTTGCCCACTGGCATCCATGTAACATGCATCATCCCATAATATGCTTAGCATGACCCTGTTAATGCTCGTCTAAATATTAGGGTGGTGTGTTTTCATCATTCTCATGAACTTTTGAGTGCAAAAGATCAAGCAAGACCTCCCTTGACTGATTCTTACGGGTTTAGCTGTTTACTTATTTATCCCTTTCTAAGCTATATAGGGACTGGAGACACAAAGTCTCCAACCTTTACTATCAGCTCAATCAGTCAATCAATTAAAACACAACAAGAATAACTATTTTTCATGACACCACAAATCTGCCTGAAGTGACTAACTTACTTTGCCTAATGATGAGCTGTCTTCTCTGTCAATGAAGTAAACCTTCATTTAATATCAATCTATCCCTGAGATTTGGATTCATTAATTTTTGCTGTAGTGGTTGTCTTCCTAATCACCTTTTTCTCCTGGCTAGTCATAAAGCTTGGTTTATGATTAGTAAGAATTAAAAGGAATTTAGAGAAAACAATGCTGTCTAGAATGTTAAAAAAATATTATGTGTCCATTCCCACTAAACTCTTGCACAGGAAGACCATGAATTGCAATATATACCTTTATTATTTATTATTATTTATTATTCTCTTTATTATTCCTACACCCTTAAATTAGGAGGCAATGTCCAACTTGTCATGCCCTTAGTAGAGTCGGAGGGAGAGGAGGAACAGCCGACAAGGAGTGGAGGTGTGGCTCCGGAGGTTGTGGAGGAGGCTGGGGAAGGGCTGAGGCTGGCTGGACAGTCAGAGGAAGAACCAGGCCCATCCCCTCTTCATCCTAGGACACACAGGAGGAAAGGAGAAGGAAACAACTTGGCGTGCAAGAGAGGAAGCGGCCATGATCCCCCTCATTGGTTACAGCTGGGGAGACGAGTATATAAGAGAGACGGTTAAAACACAGGTTGCCAGAAGCAAGCATGTTTTATTTTGGTCTGAAGTTATCTTGGTTAGTGTCCTTCCAACAGACTGTGCCTTGTTATCTCCTTGAATCTGGTAAATACTTCTCCTGTTCTGTTGTGGACATTTTGTCATTGTAGTTTGTTTGGTTTTTTATTGCACCTCTATCTGCTCATTAAATTCGGACTGTATTGCTTTCTTTTGAAGACTATTTTTAAGTACATTTTATCTCCAACTGTGTATTATTGAACAATGGGGCCAAGTTGGAAGCATTAAAGGACATTTATTTAAATTTTGGGTTTTGTTACATTTGTGTTACACTCTGAGTCATCACAAACCTCTTCTTATGTGGATGGGGGGATGGAAATGAATGGAGTTTTCTAAATCAACATGTACCATCCCCACTGTCTAGATGGTGTTTATTCAACCAATGGTTTAAAGAGGAAAGCCCAATATTAACACAAGAAAAACATGACCACCATTTCCAAAAGGCAGGTGGGGGGAGGAATGCATCTTTCCAGAAAAAAAGAAAAAAGAAAATGAGCATAATGTGAGAAAAGAGGAAGATTTAATTAGGGATCAAAGCAGGTAGAATAGGAGAGAAGTTTTCAATTTTATTAACAGCAAATCCGAAAAGACAAATACCAGATCTGCATTACAGAGAAGAAGAAGGAAAAAAAATCTTTGTTTTGATGGGATATTGAAGAAACATCCAACAGTGGTGCGGTGGCCTACAGGTGGAGCTCTTGCCTCAGAATCAGGAGTCTGCAAGTTCAATCCTAGGCAGAGGCAGATATTTCTCTCTCTGGGCACAATGAGAATATATCTGCTGCAAACTCTGCATTGGCGACAGGAAGAGCATCCAGCCATGAAACACTCAGCTCCATTCGGTTGCCCAAACTCCACCCTGCAAGGGATTATTTGTTCATTTATTTATTACTTGGACTTGTATGCCTCCCCATCTCTGAAGACTTGGGGCGGCTCACAACTGAAACTGAACAATGAACAATAAATTACTTAAAAGAGAATTAAACAATCACAAGCCCAATGTCACTAAAAATCCCAGTAAACATTATAAAATTTAAAATTTAAAAAAAAATCCCTTTGTCATTAAAAAAAAATCCCTTTGTCATTAAACGACAAAGAAGAAGAAGATTGAAGAAACATCAGGGGTGGGATTCAGTTTTTTTAACAACCGGTTCTGTGGGTATGGCTTAGTTGGTGGGTGTGGCTTGGTGGTCATGTGACTGGGTGGGCATGGCCAACTCGACATCACTCATGTCAAGGGGCACTTCTCCTCACCTGGCCTCTCATGACAGTGGGGATGCTGCAACGGTCATAAGTGTGAAAAATGGTCACAAGTCACTTTTTTCAGTGCCATTGTAACTTTGAATGGTCACTAAATGAACTGTTGTAAATCAAGGATTACCTGTACAAAAATACAAAAAGCTTCTTTGCTTGCAAAAAGCTGCCCTAAATACCAATCATTAGATTAAAAATACCTGCAAGCTGGAGTTACAAATCAGGCAGGGTGCCAGAGCACCTTGAGGAATGAAAATAGTTAAAATGCAGTGATAACTATCAAGCAGCCAACTCTTGCTCATAAAGTGAAACCCTTTAGCAAAGAGGTCATTTAAGCTCTCCAGAAAAAGCAGGCCCAGGAAAAGCAATCCTGACATCCATTTGCACCACTTAAAGATACCAGCTGGACTCACTCACCTCACAAGATATCCTAGGAAATCATCCAGATTTAAGGAGATGTCACACACCCCCAGAAAGGCAGTAAAAAAAATCAGTGCCAAGCTTGCATCCTGCCTCTTGGAAGTATACCCCAAAAGGACAGTGCCAGATAGTACTAAAGCAGTGAGGAAGACCCCCTTCCCAGATAGAAAAAGAAACCATGAGGCAGGAAAAAAATTCAAACACAATACAAACAACTAAATCACAACAGTAGCTGTTGCTTGTTGAAGCTGAATAGGGAAAATTTTCCCATCAATAAACACAGGATTAAACATCACCAAGCACAGAATTAACCTTCACCAAAAAGCAGTTTTAGATCAAATCTCAGAAAGGCTATGTAAACTCATGTTTGAATGTTAATCTTTCTAGCTAGCCAAGAAGCCTTGCTGAATGTCACTCATTTTGGTTCCCTGTCACTAAAAGTTTTGCTTCATTATTCAATTATTTCTTCAAAGTGCTGATTGTCCAGGGAAGTATTTCCTCCCAACAGCAGTGTAAAAATCTTAAAACAACCCTTTCCCTTTAAGAATGTGGCCACAGGTAGTGATGGGAGCTTCCCGATACTCCCATATTACACCCCTCCTGCGTGGCCTGCATTGGCTTCCGGTTGCCCTCCGGGTGAGATTCAAGGTTTTGGTGTTAACATTCAAAGTCCTACATGGCATGGTTCCAGGATATTTACGAGAACAACTCCTCCCAGCATCAAATACCAACTGCCCTGTACGGGCGCACAGATGGGGTCTCCTCGGGTGCCGTCCGCAACTCAATGTCGCTTGGCGGTGACCCGGGGGAGGGCCTACTCTGTGGTGGCTCCCACTTTATGGAATCTCCTTCCGCCGGAGTTCCGGCTGGCTCCTGATCTCCGCACCTTCCACCACAAGTTAAAAACCTGGCTGTTTCTACAATCCAGGCTGTGCTGACTCTCTGGGGGTTTGTTTATGTTAACTTTGGGGTTTTAATTCCAATTTGGCTTGTAATTTGTTTAATATGTTTTTAGGTAATTTATTTATTGTTGTATTTTTAGCTGTGAGCCGCCCGAGTCCTTTCGGAGAGGGGGCGGCATACAAGTCGAATTAATAAATAAATAAGAAATAAATAAGAAAGCCAAGCCTCAGAAGCTCCGGAGACAGGAAGTCTAGGCATACTGGCAAGAATGTAATAAGGGTGGAAAAGAACAAGAGGAGATTGCTTCTAAACACCAGTTTTCCAAACTGCTTAGAAAGTTAACAAGGGGTTCTATCCAGACAGAACCAGTAGAATCCCACCCCTGAGAAACATCCATGTTTCAAAATGTTTATGAATATATTCTTACAGCAATTGATAAACCCTTAGAAGAACTATATAACAGAAGCTCAAACTACTTCTGGCACTCTTCTTGAATAAGTGGCATTCAGACAAAACCCAAACCTCAGATTTCTCTTTAGAGGATCCACTGCAATACGTTCAGGGATACAGACTCCTTTTTGCCACCCTTATTTTTACAAGCAAAAGAAAAAGGTACACACTTTTCATTGTACACACAAGTAGTCATTCAGGACATTTAAGAAATTATATAGATGGAAAAGCTTTCATGAGAACAAACCAGTATCACAATCCACATAAGCCATATTTAAATGTGCACACTAAATAAAATAATGTCAGCCTTGGTCTAGAACTGCTTCTTAAAAGGTGGTCTCAGAGTCCATAAGGGTCTTCCAAGACCCTTTCTGGAATCCTCAGGATTAAAATTATTTGCCAGCCTTATTTAATGTAACATTCTTCATGTTTCATGAAGAATCTGAAGAATGAACGTGAACAGAAATGAAGAGAAAGTGAAAATTCAGCTGTATTGGGCAGTTGCGGAAGTAGAACAAGGAAAAGGTGGCCTTGGGTTTGACTTCAGTGAAAACTACTTGCATAGCTGGGAAAATAATCAAGAGGTCAATGGCAATGATTTCATCTGTTTACTTATTTTACAGCCCACCTCGATCCAAAAACTCCAGGCAACATATAGCAGAATAAAATCATCCTATAAATTACCTTACGGCCACTTTAGTATCTCCATTGTCACATGATCAAAATTTGTACGCTTGGCAACTGGCATGTATTTATGACAGTTGCATTGACCTGGGGTCATGTGATCATCATTTGTAACAGTGGTGGGATTCAAAAAAAATTACTGCCAGTTCTGTGGGTGTGGCTTAGTGGGCATGGTGTGACTTGGAGGGCGTGGCTTGGTGGGCATGGCAGGGGAAGGATACTGCAAAATCTCCATTCTCTCTCCACCCACTAACCTGCCTTCCAGCTCTGTTCTCCTGTGTAGGGCAACAAAAAAAGACCCAGCCAATCAGCATGTAGAACTTGGGAGGCAGAGAATAGATTGGGATGGGGCCAGTCAGAGGTGGTATTTGCGGTTCTTCAGACTACTCAAAATTTCCACTACCAGTTCTCCAGAACTGGTCAGAACCTGCTGAATACCACCTCAGATTTGTAACCTTCCCAGCTGGCTCCCAACAAGCAAAGTCAAAGTGGGATTTGCTTAATTACGGAATGATTATTGCAACCAGCAAGCCTTCCATTGAGGACCTGTGTACTGCCCAGGTCAGAAAGAGGGCTAGAAAATATCTACAGACCCTTCACATCCTGGACATAAACTGTTTCAACTCCTCCTCTCAGGACATGCTATAGGGCATTGCATGCCAAAACAACTAGACACAAAAGCAGTTTTTTCCCTCATGCTGTCACTCTGCCAAACACCTAATTCCCACAGTAGTGTCTTATCTTTAAGTATATTTAGCTATGCAGTATGGCTGTATTACCTTTATCCTTCTTATCTGGTCCATTATCTTCTCTTATTGGTATCATTATTATGATTGTAATTACATTGATATTATGATTAGTATTACTTTGCTGTTTTGTATGTACACTTTTGCACTGGAGACCAATTCCTTGTGTATCTATCACACTTGGCTAATAAAGTATTCTATTTATTGGCTATTGATCAAAATTTAGTAAATGACCTATTATGTCATTAAAAATACTATTTATGTCCATGTTCATGGTAACAAATCACCAGTATTTGTGAACAACAAAATGATTAAGAAGGATGAAGCAAACTGTGCTCTTTCTGATGTTGGCGAATTTCTATTTCCTATATTATTCTAACTATAAATTCACTTAGAATAATCTATGGGGAGTAGAGTCTGGGAACACATGAAAGACCTCCAGTTTCCCACCACTGCAGGTTTGAGATCTTAATTCCATGTTTCTTTCATTAATTTCAAATGTAACATTTCTTATTATGCCAAGAAATAAAGGAATAAATTTGAAAGTTAAAGATGACAGAAATTATTAGCGGAAGGATGTTTTTTTTTCCCCCAGTGTTTTTTGTCAGCCATAAATTAGTCAGCCCAGCCGCAGAACAAACATCCCTGCAGGCGAAACAGAGTCAGCCTATTTCCTCAACCACCAATCCTCCTTTCATCTTCGGCAAGCTCCGAATGACAGTTCCATGCTGTGCAATCGCACAGCAGACTCAATGATATTCATACCTCTCCGTGAAAAACATATCATCTTCTCAGTATAAGAGATTCCAGATCAAAATGAAAAGAGCAAAAGCACAGAGATGGCAGTCAGTCAATCAAAATCCATCTTTCAAAGACCCAGGAGTGGCTTCGCAAAAGCGCGCCACACGTTCTGCTGGCGCGTTTTTGAGGGGCAACGGAACTTTTTCCAAACTTCTCCATCAAAAGCTTCACTTCTGTCTGGGTTTCTTTCCCGTGGGGAGAGTTTGACCATCACAGCAAAGACCTGAGACTAGAGGCAAGAAGTCGGTTGCCCGGCCCTGCACAGTGCATTGAGAAGATCAGAGCTCTGTACTGAAATGCATAAATCCTGGAGGTATGCTGAGTTCAATTCCCTCACAGTTTTTCTCCTCTGGATGAATTCTATCTGCAGAGGAGAGAAAATGCTTCAAGAACATAGAGGTAGCTCTTCAGATGAAGATATCCAATGGCCATACTCTTTCTGACAGCTGAGTGGATTTCCAAGGATATGTTTCACTTCAATGAATGCTCAATCAAAGCAACCCTCTGGGCTCTCTGAAGTCACACAGCTCCCTCATTTCTTGCCTTGAGTGGCGTATTTAGGCACAGAAGCTTCCAGCGTGGCTCAAAACTGCAAGCAACGAAAGGTCCCAAAACAAGGCAAACCGTGTTAGCTCTTCATCTCCTTACACTTCAACACATCACCCCTGAAACATACAATGCATTATGATAGCAAATCAACCAGCATATCCAGGCTTACATGTCTGATAGAGAGAGAAGGCTTATCTGAGCTGTCCAATGCCCAGTTGCCAGAGTCTTGTGGGAGGACAAAAACAGATGGCACCCACCCTCCATTATTAACTCCTAACTCGCTCCTCTTCAATGTGACTTCATGGACCTCATCTCTGCTATGATTCAGAAGTATCCTCTTCCCTGCTCCGTTGCCTTGAGTGTCCCTATGCATTTGGGCTAGAGCACTGCAGTCAGGAACCAGCTAATCTCAGCAGCTCACAGGCTATAAGAACCATGGTGGCACAGTGGTTAGAGTGTAGTATTGCAGGCAATTCTGCCAACCGCTAGCAGTTCAATCCTCAACCGGCTCAAGGTTGACTCAGCCTTCCTGTCAACTGTCCCACTGGCACATGCAGCAAAAGAAACTCCTTATTTTATCAAGAGTATAACTTTACTGATAGATCCACATAGGCACAGTTGAAAGAAAAGAAAAGCCAAGCCTTTTGGCATGTAAAGCTGCATAGTTAAAATCTCCCCCACACACACAATCCAGTGCAATCTCTTTGTTTTGGGAAACAGTCTGCTCAGCTCAGGAAGGCTCTCATTGTTCTACCTTGAGGTGTCAAGATTCTTCCAGGCTGCAGATGGTGCCCATGAATTCCTCAATTTCCTCCCAGCCACCCATACATTCCAATCATTCATATGTTCCCCTCCTCCCTGGTTTCTGATGTCTGGCTGCAAGCAAAAGTGCAGGATGTGTCAGCCTTGACACTCCCATCCTTCTGAAGTTGGTGTAATAAGGTCCCAAATTGTTGGGGGCAATATGCAATAGGCTGACTCTGTAAACCACTCAGAGAGGGCTGTAAAGTACTGTGAAGTGGTATATAAGCTGAAGTGCTATTGCTAAGTGCTATTGCTATGGGCAGAGTAAGGAAAAAAAGAGAAAATGAGAAAAAAAGAAACCCCTTATTCTCTGAGAGTCAGTCATCAAAGTGTCTATGGTGATTCTCAGACCTTCAAGTCATGGCTGACCCAAAGATACTTTTTCAAAAGACAACTGGGCTTTGCTTTTTCTTGAAGATGTTTCGTGTCTCATCTGAAGCACTTCTCAGCAGAAGAAGCTTTTTGGATGAGAAGCAAAATGTCTTCCAGGAAAAAAACGAAGTCCAATTCCCTTTTGAAAAAGCACCTTTGGGATAGCAGTCAAAGCGAATAAAAAGCACTCTAATCCACTGGGGAAAACTTCTCTCTATTGCAGTGGTGGGATTCAAATATTTTTACCACTGGTTCGGTGAGTGTGGCTTGGTGGGCGCTTTGCACACGTGTACACACTTTTCATGTGCATGCACACCAAATGTGTAGTTTGCACAGGCACAGAGGCATTTGCACAGGCACAAAGGTATTCTAACTCACTTCCTGCAAGCCTGCACTCTCCTGGTCAGCAGCTGCCGCACGGCACTCTGCTGTGCCACGCAAAACAGCTGCACTTCAAATTCAGACGATAAAGGTGAGTATGAGAGCCCGGGCAGATGGGTGGGCCCAACAGCAGAGCAGCAGAGAGAACCAGTTCAATCTCCACTGCTCATTGCTGCTACCAGCTCAGCAGAACGAGCCGAACCAGTGGAATACCACCAGTGCTCTATTGCAATAGGGTTTACTTCCTGTTGTTTTGCAGTGTTAACCCTCAGAAGCATGCTGGAATGTTGAGAAGCAGCAGGGAGTGTCAAAACATCATAACGAATAGATGAGGAAGATAGAAAGTCATTTCTAGTTGTTTAAGCATGGAGAAGGCACTTTGGAGTCTAACTAAACCTGATAGCAGAAAATGGCTGCTAGAATAGTAAAAGCTACATGTTATTAAAATCTTTATCTAATACAACTCCTCATTATGGAATCCTAGGTTAGAGATGAGAAAAGGGGAAACAAGGGGATAAAGCATGATACTAATCAGATTTGATAATCCGGACATTTTTCATTTTCTTTTTAATTTAATTTAATTTATTCATTTTGTCAATCGCTTACAAGGATAAACATAGTTGTGAATACATGAAATGAATACATATAAGAAAAATAAAAGAAACAATAGGACAGGGACGGTAGGCATGTTGGTGCACTTATGCATATCTCCTACATACCTCATAGGAAAGGGGTAAGGTCAATAGTAGACGTCTAAGGTTAAAGTTTTTGGGGTTTGGGGAAGAAACCAGGTAGAGTGTTCTAGACCTTGACCACTCTGTTGCTGAAATTGTATTTCCTGCAATCAAGTTTGGTGCGGTTAACCTTGAGTTTGTATCTATTGTATATTGTTTTATTTTATATATGTTTTATTTGTTTTATATATGTTTATTTATTTGTTTTATATATGTTTTATTTTATATATGTTTTATTTGTTTTATTGTATATTGTATTTATTTTGTATATTGTATATCGTATTTGTATCTTTTACCCATAGTTTCACCATTGCGACTTCAATCTTGAATGAAAGTCCTGCCACATATTGGAATAGTTGGGCAAAAATACTCATGATCATAAACTCAAGTCGAAAGCAATTCAGAATGAAATAGAACAAACTCTGCTCTGCCACAATTAATTGAAAGTTAATTTTACCTTCAAAATTGCATATATATAGCTAGGTTTATCCTGCCTGAAATTCAGCACATGTTTATTTTACAGGGTCTCTTAAAGCGCATGAAAATCAATGAATCTTTGAGGGTTAACAGGTCAATCGGTTATATAATTTGGGGAAAGGGATGTCTTAAATGTAAATTTTAAAAATCCTGCAATTTATTGAGCTCTGGTTTGTGGCATTTTTAAAAAAAATATCCTAACGATGTAGACATTTCTATCCGTGGAAGGATTCATTAGCTTAAGCCATGGTGATGATATGTAAAATTGGCAGCAGCAGAACTGAACCATAATTCTGTGCAAACGCTCAATGGCAGAGCAATGATTTTTTTCTAAGTTCCTGCTTCCAGATGGATGTCTGTATAAGGAGGCTGTTGAGTTATGAAAATGCCCTTCTCACCCCTATGGGTGGTCTGTGCCTTCCTCAATCTCGGGTTCTTTATCAGAACTCTGGGAGTTTGAGATTCTCTGCAGGATCTTAATTGTTCCTAGGATTGCAATCTTCTGGGCAGAAAGCTTTGAGTTTCTTTCTGGGATCTGTTGGAGCTACTATAGGAGTCACTATACAGCAAGAGTAAGAGCACTTAGACTTATATACCACTTCATAGTGCTTTACAGCCCTCTCTAAGCAGTTTACAGAGTCAGCCTATTTCCCTCAACAATCAGAGTCCTCATTTTAGCCCCCTGGGAAGGATGGAAAGCTGAGTCAACCTTGAGCCTGGTGAGATTCAAACTGCCAAATTGCAGGCAGTTGGCAATCAGCAGAAGTAGCTTGTAGTACAGCATTCTAACCACTGTGCCACCGCGGCTCTTATATACCACTTCATAGTGCTGTATAGTCCTCTCTGAGCAGTTTACAAATGCCAGTATATTGCTCCCAATAATCTGGGTCCTCATTTTACCGATCTTGGAAGGATGGAAAGCTGAGTCAATTTTCAACCGGTCAGGATCGAATTGCTGACAGTAGGCAGAGTTAGTCTGCAATACAGGTAGTCCTTGGCTTATGACCTCAATTGAGCCCAACATTTCTGTTGTTAAGTGAATCGCTTCAGTTGTTTAAGTTAGTAATTCAGTTGCTAAGTGAATCTGATTTTCCCATTGACTTTGCTCATCAGAAGGTTGCAAAAAGTGATCACATGATCCTGGGCCACTACAACCTGCCATAAATAGGAGTCAGTTGCCAAGTGTCTGAATTTTGTTCACGTGACCATGGGGATGCTGCAATGGTCCTAAGTGTGAAAAATGGTCATAAGTCACTTTTTCAATGCTGTTGTCACTCAAATGGTCACTAAATGAACTGTTGTAAGTTGAGGACTACCAATACTGCATTCTAACCATGGTGCCATTAGGGCTTCTCTATATAAATTACATATAGAAGCTTAGGAATTACTATATAAATTATATAAGATCTTAGGAGTTACTAAACTCAATTTAGGAGTCACTATATAAATTATGTTGGGGTTAACTTTCTTTTTCTAATTGGAATATCAACAATGTCCAAACAAGTGATAGTAATGTTTCAAAATTATGGGATAAACCAGCACTTGGCCATTTGTGCCATGCCAATGAGAGGAGGTTTGAACTACTGGTTGGTGTTATTGTAATATCCCATCACTGCTTTGACATGCAGTTCCCTTACTAGTATTTCTAAAGGAGGAGATATTTTAATGTGTTTCCAGAAATCCAGAAATCCCTACAAATAAATGAGCTTTATACGCATATGAAATGTTCTTCTCTTCCTGATAACGTATACACATTGGTGTTGTATTCCAGCAATGATACAAATAAGTATTAATGTCTGTGCACTCTATTTTTTTAGACAGATAATTTTATTTTTTTAGATAGAGATTCCTGCAGCATTCAAAATTCATTTCTACATAGGGAAGAAAAATAGATTCTACCTATTCTGATGCTTTTGTACAAACCATTCAAGTGATCCAAGATACAGGTGCTGAAATGCATGAATGATGATTCCATAAAGGAAGATCATAAAAAGCAGAGCTAGCCAACCAACCAATTTATCTCAAAATCAATTTTCTGGCATTACCTCTCCTACTCCCAAAAAATACCCTCCAAATTGACATAGAAGTCAGTGAATAGACTCATTGCCATACTAGCATTTGGAAGATTCTTACAGAACAGGAATGAAGTACTTTTGCATTTTCTCCCAAAGTGATACTGAAGCAATTCCTTTACATTCTAATCCGTTTGTATCATTGGTAGAGAATACAGCAATAGCATATTCTTAAGCAGAACAGATACAGAGAAATCACATCAGCCTCTGAAAAAAAATACCTCAGTACCCTTCAGGGAAAGTAGACCCCCTGCCCTCTTTATAGGAAAAAAAAACCTATCACAATTCAAAATGAACATGACCGGGAGGGAGGGATGATAAATCAGAACGGTGCGTGGTAAACAAGCTTTCCTGAACATTTCTTCTTATCAGCAAGCCGTGCATATTTACATAATCTTTTGTTTTTCTCCTTCTGTTAAGTTACTGAGTGGGTTGCGATCATTTATTTCTCAAGCCAAATTACTTTTGAAGTGGGTGAGCAAGTAAGAAGCTTTTCCTGGGAAACATTGCTCGGTGCGGCAGAATGAAAAGGGGAGACATCAAGACCCAACACTTGCAGATAATCTTTTGCTGTGATTTTTTCTCCCTAAAATTAGCTAATAAATTCTTTAGAAGCTAAACATTGCGAGAATAATTCTCTTAACTTTCACTTGTGGCATGAAAAAAAAATATCCAAACCATTTTCTTAGCTTTTCTGTTCCCCAGTGGCTTCAGAATACTTTGAAATTTCCAGTTGAATATTATTATTCCCATTATTTATTAATTAAGGGAACAAAGAACACATCACACTTTGTTTCCTAATGCCCAGATTGTTATATAGATCACAGCCAAGGCATAATAAAAATACAGGAAGTCAGATTTTGACAGTAGCTCAACTCATGCCAACTACTCATGCTTACTCAAGGGTTTAGCGGTTTAGGTCCACACTTGATCATGAAGCTCACTGAATTACTTGAGGGTAGTCAATGTCTCTCAATTTAAGCATCCTTAAACTGTGAGAATAAAAAAATGAGGGAAATATACTATGTGCCATCTTGGGCTTCCAAGAGGAAGGGTGTATAGGTATATGCACACATGTACACATGCACGCATCTAGGAAGAACTTCTTAAAGGTAGACTGATATGTCAACAGCTTACAGATCAGCATTCCAGATACTGTGAATGCCTTTGAACACAAAACTGTTTGTATATAAATATTCATTTCCAGCACACTACACCCAAATGTCACGTGGCAAAGCAAGTTTGGATTGACAATATCAGGCTCAGTTACTGCTGACCTGTTCCTTGCTTCTCATTGGCTTATTTCATATTAACCAAACTTCCTCCTCCTCCTTTTGCTCTTCTCCTTCTTCTTCTTCTTCTTCTTCTTCTTCTTCTTCTTCTTCTTCTTCTTCTTCTTCTTCTTCTTCTTCTTCTTCTTCTTCTTCTTCTTCATCCTCATCCTCATCCTCATCCTCTTCTTCTTTCCCTCCTCCTCCTGCTCTTCTTCTGTTTCTTCTCCTCCTGCTGCTTCTGCTCCTGCTCCTCCTCCTCTTCTCCTTCACCTCCTTCTCCTCCTCCTTCTCTTCTTCTCCTTCTCTTGCTCCTCTTCTTCCTCTTCTTCTTCTTCTTCCTCTTCCTCCTCCGCTTCCTTCTTCTTCCAGTTTGGAGGTCAAGGGAGATACAAAGTTCTAGTTCTTACTCTTCTGGCAGCCTCAACCTTTGTTATTTGATGCTGTTGTAGTGTGTCTTTGATGTTGTCTCTCCATCTTCTTCCAGATCTCTGTCATGTTCTTTGACCTTCTCTTCTTTTTCTATATGCCTTGTAAGGTATAGAATCCCAAAACAAAATGAAGTCCATACAAACACCTTAATCTCTTCTCGGCTTCTATCAGGATAATCCACTAGCAAAGATTTTTGTTGACCTGAAGTGTCAACTTCTTCCCTCACTATATCCATATGAGCACTTCAGTTTCAACTACTATCACTTCAGTACAAAATCCACAGCTTTCAAGGGATTACTGTGGCAAAACAAGCTTTCAAATTTCCTTCCAAGTTCTCATTCTGAACTGACTTGATTTCCTAGAGGCCATGATCTCGGCTTCTTGATCCTGTCTATATGCATGAGGGCAGTAAGAAGGGTTTCATTTGTAGTGTCATCAGGCAAGACTTTACCTAACTCTCTGCATGCCAGCTAGTTGCTTTGCTTTGACCATAGCAATCATGCAAGTTCATCCAGGTATATGCTTAGCAAAGAAGGCCCATGAAGTGCAATACAGAGGAGGCAGGTGTGGCTCTACTGTACAATGTAAGTAGGTGAAGAGGAAAATGGCAATTCATTTCAAATGATAGGGAGCTGGTTTTACAATCCACAAAAGGGAACTTTGCTTGATGAAGTATATTGTTTTTTCATGACACAATCTACTTCGTCCACTTGCATCAGTGGATGATGCTGAAGAATTCGATGCTCTTATTCATTTTATGTCTTTTTGTGTTTCTTACCTTTCAGGATTATAATCTGAGGCATGCCCAGAGTTTGGGCATTCATAAAAGCTCCCATTTATTTAACAGGTTTGTTTCTTTTGCATCTGGGGAGCCATGTTTTTTCTAAGTTGATGGGACAGCTAATATAATTGGACAACATTTAAATGTAATATTTCAGGTGTCCTATAAATTTCCTCTGAAACATTATTTTTTTCAAGAGGGGTTTATACAGTATAGATCATTCTGATCCTTTTCTACCAAGAAAATGCTGCTTTAAACAAGAAAACATGGATCAAGAAGATTTATTCTGATATGTCAACTATTTTCCTTCTTAATCCATCCAAATACCGAGCAAAACTCTTTTCTTTTCCAATTCCCTGCTACACTTCTGCCTAACGTTTGAGTAAATCTTTCCACAAGAAAATTTAAAAAATCTTAAGAGTGCCTCTGGAGCTTACAGGTGAAACTCAAAAATTAGAATATCGTGCAAAAGTTCATTTATTTCAATAATGCAACTTAAAAGGTGAAACTAATATATGAGATAGACTCATTACATGCAAAGCAAGATAGTTCAAGCCGTGATTTGTCATAATTGTGATGATTATGGCTTACAGCTCATGAAAACCCCAAATCCACAATCTCAGAAAATTAGAATATTACATGCAATCAATAAAACAAGGATTGTACATAGAACAATATCAGACCTCTGAAAAGAATAAGCATGCATATGTACTCAGTACTTGGTTTGGGCCCTTTGCAGCAATTACTGCCTCAATGAGGCGTGGCATGGAAGCTATCAGTCTGTGGCACTGCTGAGGTGTTATGGAAGACCAGGATGCTTCAATAGCGGCCTTCAGCTCTTCTGCATTGTTTGGTCTCATGTCTCTCATCTTTCTCTTGGCAATGCCCCATAGATTCTCTATGGGGTTCAGGTCAGGCGAGTTTGCTGGCCAATCAAGCACAGTAATCCCATGGTCATTGAACCAGGTTTTGGTGCTTTTGGCAGTGTGGGCAGGTGCCAAGTCCTGATGGAAAATGAAGTCAGCATCCCCATAAAGCTCATCTGCGGAAGGAAGCATGAAGTGCTCCAAAAACTCCTGCCAGACAGCTGCATTGACCCTAGACTTAATGAAGCACAGTGGACCAACACCAGCAGATGACATGGCTCCCCAAATCAACACAGACTGTGGAAACTTCACACTGGACTTCAAGCATCTTGCAGTGTGTGCCTCTCCATTCTTCCTCCAGACTCTGGATCCTTGGTTTCCAAATGAGATGCAAACGTTGCTCTCATCAGAAAAGAGGACTTCGGACCACTGAGCAACAGACCAGGTCTGTTTTTCTTTAGCCCAGGTGAGACGCTTCTGATGACATTTGAAGCCCATGTCCAGGATCCCTCTATGTGTGGTGCCTCTTGATGCACTGATTCCAGCCTCAGTCCACTCCTTGTGAAAGTCCCCAACACTTTTCAATGGCCTTTTCCTGACAATCCCCTCCAGGCTGCGGTCATCCCTGCTGCTTGTGCACCTTTTCTTCCACTTTTCCCTTCCACATAACTTTCTGTTAATGTGCTTTGATACAGCACTTTGGGAACATCCAACTTCTTTTGCAATTACCTTTTGAGGCTTTCCCTCCTTATGGAAGGTGTCAAAGATGGTTTTCTGCACAACTGTCAGGTCAGCAGTCTTTCCCATGAATTGTGATTCCTACTGAACCAGACTGAGAGACCATTTAAAGGCTCAGGAACCCTTTGCAGGTGTTATGGCTTAATTAGCTGATTAGAGTGGGACACTTTGAGCCTAGAATATTGCACCTTTCACAATATTCTAATTTTCGAGGTTGTGGATTTGGGATTTTCATGAGCTGTAAGCCATAATCATCACAATTATGACAAATCATGGCTTGAACTATCTTGCTTTTGCATGTCATGAGTCTATCTCATATATTAGTTTCACCTTTTAAGTTGCATTACTGAAATAAATGAACTTTTCCATGATATTCTAATTTTTGAGTTTCACCTGTATAAGAAAAATTATGCTGAGAGCAGGCTTCCCATAACACACATGTAAAATACAATTTTACCATCAGATTGGTGCTAACTACCAGCTCAGTTAGCTGCGTAAAAGGGTTGAACCAATTGATGGAGATGTTACTGTTCATTTGAACAACCAATAAATATATAAATGCAGCACCTTGATAGCACATTTACAGTCAGCCTGGAAATATCAATATAGTACACTCTCAACCTCCATATCTTTGTCAGATAAAGACACAGCAAAAATAGGTGGTGACCAGATTTGACCGTCATAAGTCATGTTTTCCAGTGCTGTTGTAACTTTGAGTGTCACTAAATGAGTCATTGCAAGTTAAGGACCACAATCAGGAGGCTGTGAGTTCAATCCTAGGTAGAAGTAGATATTTGTCTCTCTGGGCACACCGAGAATATATCTGCTGAAAAAAAACCTCTGCATTGGCGACAGGAAGGGCATCTGGCCAATAAACAGTCAGCTCCATTCACTTCCCCAGACTCCACCCCGCAAGAGATTATGGATCGATAAAAGAGGATGATGATGTATTTATGATACTTTGGAGGTCCCTGAGTCATGTGATCATCACCTGCCACCTTCCCAGCCGCTTTAGACAAGCTGAGTCAATAAAGAAGCTGGATTTGCTTAATGACCACATGATTTGCTTACAACTGCAGTGATTTGCTTAACAGCTGGGGCAAAAAGGTTGTAATATTGGACACATTCACTTAGCAACCTCCTTGCTTAGCCACAACAAATTCTGGTTCCCAATTGTGACTGTAAGTGAAGGACTACTTGTACAAAGATTTCCAGTTTCTAGTGCTCCTCCACATTTATTGGTGTTGATCTAGAAGATGGTGAGCTGGGAAGACTGATCCTCTACAGATGGCCATGGGCAAAACTATGAATATCTTATTCAGTGGTCTGAGCTCAATTTTTTCACAATCTGTAAGCATAAATGGGCTCTAGTTTGCCATTTTGACCATAGGTAGTCCAGGGGTGCTAAACTCAATTTAATTGAGGGCCACATCACAGTTCTGTTTGACCTCAGGGCAGCAAGGATGGACACGCCAGCTTCATGTCACTGTGTTTGGGGCACCTGTGGTGGCCTGTGCTCTGCCAGTGAAAATGGTCTCCCAAGCTCCATTTTCAGCTGTGATGGTTCCTGCAACCCTCTGCCAGTGGAAATGGAGCTCGGGGCATGCGCTGCCCTCCCAAGTTCCATTTTTGCTGGCAGAGGCACCACGGCCAGTCCTTTGCTGTTTCCAGAGTGACCCCATGGGCCACATCTAAGCACCCAGGGTTGATAACGCCCACTGGCCTTGAGTTGTGATTTGACACCCTGAGGTAATTTTTACTTGCAGCCATCCATTTAGTGACCGCTTGATGTTACAATGGCACTGAAGAAGATACATAGACTGTTTTTCACATTTACGACCTTGCAGCATCCCTATGGTCACATGATCAAAATTCAGATGCTGGCAACCAACATGTATTATGATTGCAGTGTCCTTTCACATCTTCTGACAAGCAAAGTCAATGGGGAAGCCAGATTCACTAAAAACAACCATATTACTCTCTTAACAACTGCAGCTAATTTATATAACAATGGTGTCAAGAAAGGGCACTAAGAGAGCAAATCTCATTTAACAACTGTTTGCTTGGTAATGAAAATGTGGACTCAACTGTGGTCGTAAGTCAAGGAGCATCTGTAATAAAATATCATAATCAGAGATGCAAAAATCATGTGTGAAAGCAACTCATTGCAAAGCTTTGAGCTGAACTTACTCATTGAGCTGTGATTTTAATCAAATTAATAAACACTAATATTTTCACCTTAGTTTCAGTGTGGCTCACTGCATTCCTCCTTTAAAGAAAACCCTGATGTCCTTCTTCTTGTAAAATGAACACTTTAACTTCTAACAGTAGCTAAAAGCAATGCAATTTATATTCTGGACAAGGAATTATTTAAACTATTATTCCTACCAAGTGTATGTCTGTCTAAGTAGAATGTGAGTGCTCTGGTATAATCTGGAGGTCATTCTGAAGTGTGAAATATATTTCTGAAAAAGTTGTGATGAATTTAACAAGGCTAACAAACAATGATTGTACAAATGCAAGATGCAAAAGGAGGATGATAAACAGATAAAACAGAAGTGTGCACTCGGTGGAGATAAGCCTAACAAGGGATTAAACATGGATTTATGGAGGCTAATAAAGAAGGAGGGAAGGTCATTAATATTGGGGTTAAAGTGCCTGCCTCAACTGCAAAAAATGAGAAACCTCAAACCATATGCATATAAATAAATGTATAACATTACAGCTTTAAATGGAAACTCACTGGAGATAATGTTAAAAATGTATTAATAGTAAAAAGTATATATTGTTTAAAATATAGTTAAACTACTTTCCCTGGCCAAGAGATGGGAGATGATATGGATAAGACTGGTTTTATCCCAGTTTTCTCTCTGCCATCTCCTCAAGGTCAGCTTAGGAAAAAGCAGGAGTATCCAACCTTGGCAAATTTAATGTCAACTCATAAAGCATTCCTGACCTGCTCTCCAGTTGCCATAGGCAGAAGGGGGGCAACTGATGGAGCAGCAGCCACAACCAGAAGCACATTCCATGCATACCTTCTTCAAGGTTATATCCCAGGCTACCGGGACCAACCGGAGAGGTGTGATTTCTACAGCCTGTGAAAGTGCTCCATTGGAGAATGTGATTTATGACACACCCTAGGGAAAGGGGGAAACAGGGTCATAGGTGGGCCATAAATTACGTCAGGCAGAGCTGACTTCATTTGGCTATCTGCCGACATGTTGCTACTAATAATTTAACATTTAAAACATTTAAGATCTGTGGACTTCAACTCCCAGAATTCCTCAGTCAGCCATATTAAATCTCCCTTGATGTTTAGTCACAGCATGAAAGGGGAGGACATGTTCACATATAGCAGGGCTGTCAAACTCCCAGCCCATGGGATGGATGCGTCACGTGCTGGCCACGCCCATGCCCAGTTTAGCGAAGGGGGGGAAAGTCCTGATATGTCACATGATGCTGCCATGATGATGTGAGTTTGACACCTCTGACATATAGGAAGGCCATCTTCGCACTGATCCTTAATACCTGGCCACTGATAGGAGTGACCAGTGTGCAAGTCACAGTTTGGTAGGCAGGAAAGAGACAACTAACAGTCATTTTTCAACCCTCTCTCATCTGTTCCCTGCATGCAGAAGAGGGTTCATCCAAAGATTCTTTGGTCTAAGGAGGATCACAAGGACGGTCTAAGAGAAAAACTAAATTACTCTTTTTTAGAATCTGTAGTCAACTGGATTTCTTGAAACTCTAGATAGATGTTGATACTTTTTGGGGGGGCAGGGTGTAAATAGGAAATATTACTCAGTCCTGTTTATGATAGAACTGCAATTATTGTCAGACCTAGTGAGCTAAAATGCATCTCCAGGATGAAGTCGTGCTTCAGTCATGAATGCCATTTACAAAGAGCATTGGCATGACATAGGGAATGAAAGAACAAATTGGAATTAGAATTGGAATAAATCTGAATCACACAATTAATAAGGCATCTTTGGAAAGCACACATTTGGCTTTTCAACATGACCCACTAACTGAGTGTGGGCAGCAGTTCAGCCATCCCATTGAGAGGACTGGAATGGACTTGAATTTCTTCCTTGCTCATCCTCTATCTCAGCATGTCTGCAATCATGCTTTCTTATGGCACTTCAACAACAGTGCTTTCAAATGGCACTGGCACAAGCCCAGCCATGCAGTCTCTCTGTTGGGCTTCTCTTTCATCATGACAATGTCTGTGCTGCTATTGGTTGGTGGAGAGGACATCTGGCACACCCCCTTCCTCTGATCACTGCTCTTCACAGACAATTTAGGAATGTCTGTATTCAAGAAGAACAAGCTCACATCAAGATGGATGTGCAAGACAGATCTTGGGCATTACATGTCTCCACTAAGCGATGTTCTGAAGCATCAGTTCACTGCTTCCTCTGTGCCTGAGCAACTGGTATAGTAATAGTTAGGATGCAAAATAAGTGGCCAGGGACAGGACTGGGCTTGCTTTCATGGCACAGGAAGGAAGGATGAAGAAGCACATAGAGCAGTGGTGGGACTCAAATTTTTACCACCAGTTCTTTTTACCACCAGTAGGCATGGCTTGGTGGGCATGCTATGTGCACACATGCGCTTTGCACACACGTGCACAGGGTTTGCTACTGACCTTCTCCTGCAATCCTGCATGTGAACCTCGGTGGTGCAGTGGTTAGAGTGCAGTACTGCAAGCTACTCCTACTGCAATTTGGCAGGTCGAATCCCACCAGGCTCAAGGATGACTCAGCCTTCCATCCTTCTGAGGTGGGTAAAATGAGGACCCAAATTGTTGGGGGCAATATGCTGACTCTGTAAAACTGCTTTGAGAGGGCTGTAAAGCGGTATATAAGTCTAAGCGCTATTGCTATTGCTATTCTCCCTGTGACTTCAACAGCTGACACATGGCAATCCGCTGTGCCGCGCAAAGCAGCTGATCTTCAAAACCAGGAAATAAAGGTCAGAATAGAGCAAAAGCAGACGAGCAGGCCCAGCAGCTGATCCTCGGAGCTACTGGTTCAGCCGAACTGGGCTGAACTGGTAGAATACCACCACTGACATAGAGGGATATATTAAGAGGATACTCTGAAGAGGAGACCTGGCAAGCATTGTCACCAAAGCTGGAGAACAGATTGAAATCCAGGTAGCAATTTCTTAAGCCTGTTTCATTTTCAGCTGGTTTCAGCACAGAGGGCAAGCAGCTTAAAGGAGCCATATGGAATAACCTTTTACTGCTTATATCCACAAATGCATTACTGAGAGTCATGATAATTGCTGGCATTGGGCAGACCTCAATAATGCATGCACCAGATGACACATTCAAAGCAACCCATATAAATGAAGAAAGGAAAGTAGTGATCAAGGTCTCGCCGGGGGCTTTTCTCCCACGTAGCTGTACTGTAAATAAACTATACCAAAATCAGAAGACAGGTTAAAATGCTGCAGGGAGGTAAGTAGAACTGAGAAGCAGGTTATTCTACAGCAGAAATGCACAGCTCTCAAAGCCAGGAATTATACTGTGGTGTACTGGGCAGGAGGTATACTGCAAATATACTCACACTAGTGCCACCAACAATGGGTAGAATTAAACAAAAAATAATGTTTTAAACATTTAAAAGTTAAATTTAAATATAGAAGACAATAACCTAATAAGAGTTGGAAGGGACCTTGGAGGTCTTCTAGTCCAACCCCCTGCTCAAGCAGGAAACTCTATAACATTTTAGACAAATGGTTTTGTTATGTATGGAGGTTTGAATGTCATTGGTTTAGTTTGAATTGTTCTTGTAAAATGTCAAATATGATTGGTTTGAAAAGTGCGGGAAAACCCTGCACTCTGATTGGCTGGCAACTGCGGCTGCTGGCTATAAGTAGCAGCTGTAGTCCAGCCAAGACGGGTCCATTCGAGCTGTAGTCACTAATAAACTCTTCACTGAAGCTCTTCGCGTCTGACTCTTCATGCAAACTTAACACTGGCGACGAAGGTGGGATTCCCCTGAAGAGAAGACGATGCGGAAGACAAGCAGAAGAGCGAGATGGCTGCACTGAATAACCCCCCAGCCCCATTCGATCCGGCGGCAGAAGACTGGGAATCGTATGCGGATCGCTTCCAAATGTATTTGGAAGGAAACAACCTCGCCGACATCTCCGAGAAGCGGAAGAGGGCGGTCTTTCTTACACACTGTGGTCCGGCAGTCTTCAAGATGGCAAAGGCATTGGCGGGAGCTGCAGACATGAAGGTAATGGAATGGCCTGATCTAGAAAAGCTTTTAAGAGCCCATTACGCCCCACAAGTATCGTGCCTCATTAAGAGACACGAGTTTTATCGTCGGGATCAAGGGGAAAGCGAAAACGTTAACGACTTCGTGGCAAGTTTAAGAGACATTGGGGGTGCATGCGAGTTTAATAACTTGGAGGAGGCCATGCGCGATCATTTGTTCTAGGCCTCAAAGACAAGTGCTTCAGAGCAAATTGTTATTAAAACCTAAGATCACGTTAAAGGAAGCCATAGAAGAGGCCTCCTCAGCAGAAGCCACTAAGTCCTCAGCGGCAGCCATGAAGAAAATTAACAAGGCCTCAAGCCTCATTGATGTGGAAAAATCCACAACAACCCATTGCGAGCAAATAGATTCTGATTCAGACTGTAGTGAGGTGGAGGAAGGAATTTATAGACTCAGAATGGAGAAGAAAAGGAAAGACCTGAAGAAAGAGGCAAGACTTTTATTGCAGAGGTTGTGGGGGGCACCCCGCACTGAATGCAAGTTTCTTGATACCATCTGCCTTCGTTGTGAAAAAAGAGGTCACTTAGCAAGAGTCTGCAAATCATCCAGAACTCCACCACACAGAAGAAAGTTTCCTGACAAAGATTCAAGCCCAACAACTTCAGTGAGAAAATGGGGCGCAACTCAGAAGCAAATGGGAAGAATGAAACTCATCAAACAGTCACCATTGGTCATTCTTCAACTTAAGAAGCAGAAAAGTACATGTGAAAGTACTCATTGAAGGAAGGCCTTGCCAAATGGAAGTGGACTCAGGCTCCTATTTATCTATGGTGTCATGGGACACTATTCACAGGCTACTTCCCAACATTCAGAAGAAACATTTCCAGAAGCAAGCACTGACTCTTAAAGACTACCAAGGGAACAAGATTCCAGTAGTTGGAACAAGAGAATTCAACGTGAAGTTCAAAGGCCACACCAAACGTTTGCCCCTGACCATCGTGGACAAGGATCGCCCAAGCTTGCTGGGACTTGAGTGGTTCAATCCACTAGGCATCGAGGTGACTGGCATCAATCACGTGAGCAACACTGAATGGGAGGAGGCCTTGAAGTCTGAGTTTCCAGAGGTCTTCAGCGAAGGATTGGGCAAGTATATGGGGACCCCTATCACTTTCAACCTAGATCCCAAGGTGCCCAATTTGTTTAAAGCCCAGAAGGGTCCCATTTGCCTTAAAGGAAAAAATTGATGCACAATTAGATAAACTAATAGCTCAAGGAGTTTTAGAGCCCACTGACCACTCCAGATGGGAGACACCCATAGTCACACCAGTCAAGACTGATGGGTCAGTAAGAATCTGTGGGGACTATAAGGGGACACTGAACCATGCGCTGCAGCAGAGCGCATACCCAGTTCCAGTGGTGCATCATCTATTACATTCACTTGGCAGGGGTACAGTCTTTGCCAAATTGGATCTGGCCAGGCATATCAACAACTAACAGTTGATGATGCCACTGCAGAGGCCCAAACCATTGTGACTCATAGAGGTGCCTTCAAATGTAAAAGGTTACAATTTGGAGTAAGCGTGGCACCAGGCATCTTCCAAAGCCTTATGGAAAGGATGCTCCAAGGACTGCCAGGGGTAGTGCCTTACTTTGATGATGTGTTAATCTCTGCTGAAAATGACACTCAATTACAAGAGACTCAGAGAAGTCCTTACCAGATTCAAGAAAGCGGGATTAAAAGTCAAGGAAGAAAAATGCACTCTTAAAACTGACAAGGTTGAGTTCCTGGGCTATATGATTGACAAGCATGGCATCCACCCTACAGATGCCAAGGTTCAAGCAATCAAAGAAGCCCCTAGACCTAAATGCAAAACAGATTTGCAAGCCTTCCTTGGACTCATTAACTTTTATCACATGTTCCTACCTCAGAAGGCAACCATTGCAGAACCATTGCACAGATTACTTGACAAAAGTCTGTTTGGGTGGGGGAGGAAGGAACAATCAGCATTTAACAGTATTAAAAGACTAATCACGTCTGATGCTGTGTCATACAGTTCTCTGAGAATTTACCTGTTGTACTGACTTGTGATGCATCCCCTTTGGAGTGGGGGGGGGGTTTGAGCCACAGGCTTCCCAGCGGGAGGGAAGCCCCTATTGCATTTTACTCTCGCACCTTGACCAAAGCAGAGAGGAATTACAGCCAATTGGACAAGGAAGCATTGGCAATTGTTGCAGCTGTCAAGAAATTTCATGAATATTTGTATGGGAGAACATTTACCATTGTTACAGATCACAAACCTTTGTTAGGCATTGTGGCAGGAGATAAACCTACACCTACTATCCTGTCACCAAGAATGCTGAGGTGGACTGAATTTCTTGCTGCTTATTCTTACAAACTTATCCACAAGCCTGGCAAGGACATTGGACATGCTGATGCACTGAGTCGTTGCCTTCCCTTCCTTGTCACAAGGACTTTGAACCTGAAACACACCATTTTTCCTAGAAACTGTTGCCAAGCTTCCAGTCCATGCTGCTGAAATTGCCAGAGAGACTGCCAAAGACACTTTATTGGCTCCTGTTATAGGCTGGATTAAGAAAGGTTGGCCTCTTCAAGATCTACCTCACCTGGCCCAACCTTTTAAGTCCAGGCAAACTGAATTATCTGTATTAAGAGGATGTATTTTGTGGGGTAACTGGTGGTTATTCCTGCAAAACTACAAAGAGAGGTTTCAGAAATGTTACATGAGGGTCATCCTGGTATTGTAAGGATGAAGGGATTGGCCAGGAGTTATGTATGGTGGCCAGGTATTGACAAAATGGTTGAAAACTGGGTTGCATCTTGTCCCAACTGTCAGGTAGTCAGGCCTGCCCCACCTCTCGCCCCCAAACAGGAATGGGAATGTCCTAGGGGCCCATGGTCTAGGATTCACATTGATTTTGCTGGCCCTACCAGAGGACACACCTTTCTTATTATAGTAGATGCATATTCCAAATGGCTAGAGGTAATCCCTATGGCATCCACCACAACTGATGCTGTCATCAAGCAGCTCAAAAACTTTTTGCAACCCACGGGTTACCTGATGTTCTTGTCTCTGACAATGGCCCTCAATTTACATCCAACCTTTTTGAATCCTATTTAGCACAACAGGGTATCAGACATGCCCTCACTGCCCCTGGGCACCCTTCGGCTAACGGCCGGGCTGAACGCATGGTACGTTTTACCAAGGAGAAACTTCAGCAACTGGGTCCTGGGGACATCACTGAGAAAGTTGAAAAACTTCTTAG
The DNA here is from genome assembly GCA_009733165.1 of Naja naja. NCBI lineage: Eukaryota > Metazoa > Chordata > Lepidosauria > Squamata > Elapidae > Naja > Naja naja. Next base: position 141,903,210 of record CM019148.1, read on the forward strand.
TGTTCAGCACATCACTCCTAACCCATCTAATAACTTATCCCAGCAGAGTTGTTGATGGGTAGGAAACTTAGGTCTTCCCTTGACCGCCTTCATCCCACTTACGCACCCAACGCACCATTAGATTCCACTTCCAAAGTTCGCACATTCAGTGTGGGTGATTCTGTTTATGCTAAGAACCCTATGGGTGAACCTTTGTGGATTCCTGCTGAGATAACTCAAATCACAGGCCCTCGTTCTTACAGGGTGCAAACAGAGGATGGAGTCCTCTGGAGCAGGCACATTGATCAACTTAGATCCAGGTTTTCTCAGGAACATCGCACTTGTTCCTCTCTAGTTCCCTCACCTGATGTCAATTCTAGGGGGGAAGGGGAGGAGCAGGAGGATAATCAGCAAGCAAGAATCCATCCCATGTGTAATGAGCCATTACAACAGAACCATTCCAAAACCTGTCACAATGCCAAAATCCATCCTTACAAGTGGAAGATTGCACATCACTACCTGACTTGGGTGCTGACATTGGGCTGGAGATGGGTTTGGAGGAGAGACCAGATTCTAACAATCAAACAGGGTCTTCTTTCACAGGAAGTCCCAGTAGGGAAATGTTAGCAGACACATTTCCTCTCTCACTGGGTGAGAGAGAATGTTAAAACTTCTGAACCATGAAGGTCTCAACGTACACATAAGAGCCCCACCTATTTAAAAGAATACATTAGATAGGTTGGGGTTTGGTATGGACTGAACCTAGTGGGGAGGGGTGTTATGTATGTAGGTTTGAATGTCTTTGGTTTAGTTTGAATTGTTCTTGTAAAATGTCAAATATGATTGTTTTGAAAAGTGCGGGAAAACCCTGCACTCTGATTGGCTGGCAACTGCAGCTGCTGGCTATAAGTAGCAGCCGCAGCCCAGCCAAATCGGGTCTGTTATGAGCTGTAGTCACTAATAAACTCTTCACTGAAGCACTCCACGTCTGACTCTTCTGCAAACTTAACAGGTTTTCCAATCTTTTCTTTAAAACCTCCACGCTGGAGCACCCACAACTTCTGGAGGCAAGTCGTTCCACAGATTAATTGTTTTAACTCTTAAAACAATGTAATTGTTCAACATCTGGAAAAGATGTTATTCTCTGTTCCATTTACCACTCTAGTCATCTTAAATGTTACAATTTGATAAGAGAATCCTAGGAGCCACACCATGGTTTTGGGAGTCTTATGTATCCCAGCGCTTAGAAACTGTACAGTTTTATTTTAACTTAACCCCAAGATAGAACATTTAGTGAATGCAGCAGGAAAAAAAAGGGAGGAAATGAAGAAAAAGTGCAATAATAAAACAAGAGGCAGATGCAACAGATAAAACCAAGGCATCTACTGATGGCACAAAAGCCTGTCTAAATAAGACAGATTGCACCAAATGATGAAATACCATAGAAAAAGAAAAAAGAAAACAGCCAAACCTGACAGGGCAAATAATCACATAATTTAGAGAAAGCTCTTTTTTGTATTCTACACCATTGTTATGCAGTACAAAAGGCAGAAATTCTTATAGATTAATAGCTTTGGAATGGCGCAGATCTTAGAAGAGGTGAGTAACCTACATTCTATAGGCTATGTGCAATCCAGACTCCATTTTAGAGCTCAAGTTCCAAAATCCCATGGAACATGACCATCAAGAACCTGAGTATATTCCTGCGTTCCAAGGCAATGGGACATCTCAGGGGTAAGAGAGCTCAGATAGCAAGTCCCTCAGGTAATGGGAACGGAAGTAGCAAAGGAAAAGGAAGGTTATATGGCTCCATCAGATGCAGCTCCCCTTCAACCCCTTAATCACCCAAAATATCCATTTCCCTTCATTCATGCATCCTCCCCTCAGAAGATTCCCCTACGTAAAATGAGCAGGGATGGGATCCGACCGGTATAACTACTGGTTCTGTTGCTCTGCATCACGTGCACATGTGCGAGTTGTGCGAGTTGCACGAGTCGCACAAGTGCAATTGGACCTGCTGAGCTGCACGGACAGCTGAGCAGCACTGTGTGGGGTGTGCAGTGGTTGGAAAAGCCCTTTTTTCCTGCTTTTTCAACTGCAGCTGTGCCACGCAAAGCAGCTGAGGTTGAAAAAGCAGGAAATAAGGGACAGGTAAGAGCCCGGGTGGGCGGGTGTGCCAAAACAGCAGCAGACACAGAACCGGTTCTGGGTCAATAGAGTTGTCCGTATCTATCCCCAAGTACTTGATGTTTGGATTTCTGCAACTCAGATATGGTATACCTATCCCCAATGATGATGATGATGATGATGATGATGATGATGATGATGATGATGATATAAAGAGTAGCCATCAGTGATCCCCAGAGAAGCTACCAAGTCTTCTGAGGACTTTACTTCCAGTGCATGTTGCTGATGGTGATGATGATGAGACAATCCTGACTCAGAAGTACCAATGCAGCATGAATTGTTGCTCCTGCACTATTGACTCTTCTCTCACTCACTGCCATTTCCTATCTTTACTGCTCCTCTGAGGCCCAGATGGAAGAAGCTTGCACTTGGGCTACCCATGTCTGGGTTTTAAAAGGCCAACAGTCACTCTCAACATAATTCTCTAGGTTGAGAAGGTTCTGTAGTATTTTTAAGATTTATGCAGCCCAGGTAAGGTATCCCTGCTCATGCTAATCGTATCTGTTGAAGGCAGAGGAACAAGGAGTAGTGCAAGAAGAAGTTGGCAGTACCTGGGACCCAAGACATCTGCTTCTCCTGTCTGCTCAATAGTATGCTACTGATGACATCAACATTCAGGACTAAATGGGGATTTATTTTATTGATGTAACTTTTTCATAGTTCATACACACCTAATTAACTCTAAAAATAAATGCCTTCAACTTCTTGGGGGCCTAACTATCTCTTTTATCTAATCCACCAAGAAGCCCTTTCTATCATAATGCGTGTTAGTAACAACTTACAAAGTCCTACATGGCTTGGGTCCAGGGTACTTGCGGGAAAGCTCCTGCCAGCATCACATTCCAATCGCCGTACGCTTCCATAGGCAGGGCCTCCTTGGGGTACCATCGGTTAGGCATTGTTGACTGGCAGTGCCCAGGGTAGAGCCTTCTCTGTGGGGCACCGCCCTAGGAACCAAACTCCCGTAGACCTCCGTTTGGCCCCTGATCTCCGCTCTTCCATCCGGGACCTGGAGACTGGTTGTTTCAACAGGCCGGCTAGACTGACTTCGGGGTGTGGGTTGTTTTTAGTCTTTGTTTTAATTCTTTTTAAATTTATAACACTGATTAGGCTTGTATCTGTTTAATGGTTTTTTTATTGTAATTTGTATTGGTTTTTTATTGTTTGCCGTCCTGAGTCCTTGGAGAGAGGCGGCATACAAGTCTAATAAAATAAATAAATAAATAATGCCCCCCAAGAGAGAGAGGGAGACAGAGAAGGCCAAGCCAACTTAGTTAATATACTGAGTCACTAAAACTTTGGAGATCACCATCATCATTATCATCATCTCCATCATTATCTAGTTGCCTAAACTATGCTAAATCTGAACTATGTAATGTGTTAAAGGCCATTGCCCACCATTTGAGTGATACCAAGAATAAATTGATAACTAATATAGCCTTTCAACTGCAGGTATAATATCAGAAAGTACCAATCAGCATTCCCTCTGTTCATTATGACCCTATTGCAGTTTCCAAAGATTCTTCATATCTAACCAGAAATAATTCTGTCTTGGTGTGCATAAGGCAGATATCACCATAGTAACGGCTGACTCCATTAGGAATGAATGTAGATAGCCTAAGTACTCATTATTATAATCTTCTTCTTTTTTTTTTTTTTAAACAAATTTTATTCAATTTTTAACAATTTTTTAAAACAGCTCTTTTCAGTAGACAGCATGGTCCCGAGTCATCACTTTTACATGCAAATGTGACAGTAGATCTATATTCATTTTAAACATTTAACTTCACTTCTATTCCATTTTAGCGGACAAAGGGTCAAAGAAATTAATCCTAATCTCAAATTAATCTCAATCTGTATAGCCCCCAGTTCATTTCAAGTTAATTGCAAATATACATATATATTTAAAAACTTCATGTATAAATCTTACAAATAACAATATATTTGCCCATCATATTAAGATAAAGTTCATCCATGTCTATCCTTATTATCTTCACATTGTTAATACTCGTTAATCATTTACAGAATTCTTTTGTCCGTCAGATTTGCCCTTTCATCACCTATTCTCTCCATAATTCTAAATCCGTACCCATGTTAACACTAAAAGAATGAAAAAAAACCTAGACTTGCCCCCCTTTTACTACTTCGAGAGTGACACCTCAGTGGTTAATATAGTAACATAATCATAATCATTCCCTTTAAACGAAAGATAGAGAAAAAAAAAAAAAAAGAAAATGGAAAAAAGCTCCCTTACAATATATCTCTAATCGGTTGGGTTCTGCAACACATATCCCCCCTAAAATTTATTTATAGTTCCAAAATAATAATAAAATAACTAATCTTGGTTATTGACAAATCTCATTTTTTAAGCATTTTCTAAAATCATTTCAATCAATTCAATTCATCTAATCATCATTTAGCTTTCTTTTGTAGATAAGAAATGAAAAATGTGACCTTTTACCAGTAAAAATTGTCAGTAACCCCTATTGTTTTACACTTTTATAATTACAATATATTCTTATTACCATTTCTTCATGCAGAACCCCTTTTAAATACGCTAGCCATTGTCTCTGTGCAAACAAGTTTCTTTTATTATGTAATTCCATGTCTCTCTATCTTTTGTTCTTGTTTCTTGTTCCTTCTCCTCTCTTTTGTCCCGCTATCCCCTTCTCTATCCAGTTTGAATCCTCTCTCTCTCTTTACCTTTCTGCACTATCCTTCTGGACCTTTCTAACATGCCTAATTTCATAAATGTTCCCTTTTTAATTACCTTCTTAAGTTTCATTTTTTAACCATCCTCCCTTTCCCTTTATTTGTATTAATCTTTGTGTTAATTGTCTTCTTAAAATGGTTCGATGTGTGGCTCACTTCTCCTCCTATTATCCTGCTCTCCCCTTCTCTATCCAGTTTGAATCCCTCTCTCTCTCTTTACCTTTCTGTTCCCTTTCCTTCTGAACCTTTCTAACATGCTTAATTTCGTAAATGTTCCCCTTTTTAGATACTTTCTTAGGTTCCGTTTTTTTAGCCACCCTTCCTTTCCCTTTTATTTGTGTTAATTGTCTTTTTAAGATGGCTTTCTCTTGTGCTGGCTCCACCCTTTCCACGGCTTTTCTTCTTTGTTCAGCATTTGAATGCCCATATTTTCTGCAACATGCCAAGTTAGTTCAGTCACTTCCTGTAACAGTTCTTTCATACTTTTAAACTCCATTTTTAATTCTTTGGATGACCACCAAAATTTTAATTTTCCTTATTTCTTCTTCTTTAAATTTTCTATAATCCTAACCCAGGTCCAGAGTCTATATCAATATTGCCAATTAGTCCAGCAATCCGTCTTTGTGTATTCAAGCTTTCACTTTCTATAAGTCCTGCGTCTCTTTAAAATGTAGCAACTCCAATCCACAAAGGAACAAGATAGTTTCTTACTTCTTTAACTTCCATTTTTTCTCCACAAAGTGGCACTTTCTGCACAGAGTCTTAACCCTTTCTTTTATTTTGATAATCAAGGTTTCCGAGCCCCAAACTTAAATTCTTACGCTGGCTTCTTCCTTTCCGGTTCGAAGCCCTTATAGCTGTCAAAATATTTTACTTATTTTTTCTTCACTTGGAACTGCGCCTTCTGTTTCTTTTTTTAAAAACTCATCTTTATCTTAATCCCGGGGTCTTGATCTTACCATCCGATACTCCGGTTCCTCTGCTGTCGACTTCTCTCTTTCCTCCTGCACCAATCTTAGTCCCGTTGAGACCTTCTCTTCGAGGTGGCCATTTTGACCACCGCTTCTTGACGTCTTCGGAGGGAAAAGACCAGACCCAAAAGGGGGGAGATGCGGCTCCCCTCACTCTGGCTGGCAGATTTCCCTTTCTCCGCGCCCGCCTCCTACGGCAGCTTCAGCCCCGAACCTTGCAGGATCGGGCTCTCCGACGCAAGAGCCAGGCTGCGGCGTGGACAATCACAAACCGCCGCCTGTTCGAGAAGGCTCAACCGGAAGTCTATAATCTTCTTCTGAGAATCAATTGCAAGTTTTATTTATTTATTCAGTCTGTCCAGTCAGTTAATATCCTAGAGTAATAATTCTCAGGACAACATGCAATAAAGGACAAATAAAATCTGAAAGCCATATAAAGCAAATCAAAAGCAGTGTAGTAAAGTAATCCATGAAAGGCAGCCATCAATTAAAAGCAGAAGAGGCTAAAATGAGTAACTCTGGTGATATCTGATAAGCTATTTCAGATGATCTCGAAATCACACAGAAATAAAGTCTTGAAAGCATCACAGAAGTAAAACTACCTAAAACACAAATCAAGTATAGAAAATATTAAAGATAAAAAAAATAAAAAGTCTAAGCTGCTGAAAGAAAAAATTGCAAAGGAGGCAGGAGGTGAATAGTTTTTCCCTGATAGGAAACATCTGAGGGGAATATGTTGGAAAACCCTCCTGAGAAGCAAGCCATTGTTTATCATGAGGAATTTGGGAGTAAAAATGTGGATTTAGGACAACAGAACCAGGGGTGGTATTCTACCAGTTCGGACTGGTTCTACAGAACTGGTTGTTACAATTCTGCACAGTTCAGAGAACCAGCAAATCGTGCCCCTGGCTGGCTCTCTGTCCACCCCTCCCTCCCGCCTAGTCAGTCCTTATCCCGCCATGAGCGACATCATGCACATGCCTGACATCGCTGACTGCATTCTCCCGCCCAATCACTCCTTAAGATATTTCTTTTTTTTTCCTCTGATGATCAGCTGTTCGATGATCAGCTGTGCCGGATCCCCTCACTGTCTTAATGCTTTTCCCAAGAGGCTTCCTGAGGCCCAGGAGGCAAAAAATGGAGTGCGAACAGGTGTTGCACACACACCCGTGCTGCATTTTTTTCTTTCCTGGCCTCAGGGAAGCCTCTGGGAGCAAAAATGCCCCAAGAGGCTTCCTGAGGCCCAGGAGGCAAAAAAAAAAACAGAGTATGGGGGGTGCTACAGAAGGAGGAGGAGGAGGAGGAGGAGGAGGAGGAGGAGGAGGAGAAGAAGAAGAAGAAGAAGAAGAAGAAGAAGAAGAAGAAGAAGAAGAAACAGCCACGCCTACCCAGTCACATGGCCACACCCACCTAGCCATGCTCACCTAGCCACGCCCATGGAACTGGTTGTTAAAAAATTGAATCCCACCCTGAGCAGAACACTCTTGTCTGAGTGTGTAGAGCAGAGTGGTATTCAAGGTGCTGGTACTTACCTATAAAGCCCTACATGGCTTAGGGCTGGGGTACCTGTGAGAACATCTCCTGCCAGCATCGAATACCCATCACCCGGCGCGCTCACAGACAGGGCCTCCTTAGGGTACCATCGGCAAACATGTCGGCTGGCTGGCGGTCCCTGGAGGGGGAGGATTTCTCTGTGGGGGTGCCCACTTTGTGGAACCAGCTTCCCCTGAGCTATGATTGGCCCCTGACCTCGCTTTCTGCCGTGGCCTAAAGACTTGGTTATTTGAACAAGCGGCCTGGACTGAGGGGGGTTTAGTTTTAAATGTCGTGTTGATGGGGTTTTAAACACTGTATCTGGTCTCATTAGTTTAATTATCTTTTAATTCTTTTAACTTTTGTATTGGGTGTTTTTATGTGAGCCACCCTGAGTCCCTTGGGAGATAGGGTGGCATATAAGACCAATTAATAAAATAAATAATAAATAAATAATATACTGTTCATGGAACAGTGACTGCCTACCACACCACATGGAACATGCTCAGACCCTTTGGGTGATAGCCAAATCTGGCCCTCGGTTCTGCCTCAGTTTACCTTCCTAATAAGCAACTGAGTCATAAGATCATTTAAAAGCCGTTTGTTAGGATACCCTGATAAAGTGGGGTCTCTCTATGAAAAAGGAGAGAGAGAACCTCAAGTCCCAAGTTTCACTCCTTTTTATGATTAACACAACAAAGAAAATGCAAGGGGAAGTTGATTGGACAGGGTAAAAGTAGCCTTCCCTTTGCATAGGAAATCAGTCACATGTAGTCAGTCATGTTACATATTTGCATCCTATAGTATCACACATGTTCATTAAAATGAAGTCCGACATCAGAAAGGTTGTAAGGGAAAAAGTTGTTCAGAGTTCACAAAAGAACCCAAACAAACTTTTTCTTATCTGGAGCTGGTCTCCAGCTTGTTTATCAGTTTAGGAATGCTAAAAGCTAATAAACCTGAACATCATTTTTAAAAAGAGAAAAAATAAATCAAATTAAAATACGAAGTAACTATGTTAGTTGACAAATTATAAAGCCCATGTCGTTTGCCCTTCAGTGTTCAGTAGAAGTCCAAGAACCTGTTGAAGATCCCCAGCAGGTTTTCAAGAAGGATCTGTACCTTACCTTGAAGTAAGTCCTTCTTAAAATTCTTGTTGAAGGCAGATCCATAAAGGTATAGAACACTAAATTAGCCTATATTCTGCTATCAGATAGCAGAATATAATTGGCCAAATATAGGATTATCATGGAGGAATACTTAGGCCACTACAAACATCCACAACATGTATGGACCTGTTGTTAGAAGATAAGCTCAGTCTGAAATGGTTGAAATTTGTTCATGTCACACTGCAAGCAAGCAAGCAAAAAGACTCCAAAACTCATAATGCTAACCTGACAAGGTTCATAATGGCATTCCATAAAAACAATATGAAAGGTCTGCATCTTTTACCTGGACTGTACAGGTAGTCCTCGACTTAAGACTATTAGTTTGAAGTTACAATGGCACTGAAAAAGTGACTTATGACTGTTGCAGCACCCTGTGGGTACATGAACAAAATTTGGACACTTGGCAGCTGGCTCAGATTTACAATGGTTGCAATACCCCAGGGTCATGTGATCACCTGTCGTGACCTTTTGACAAGCAAAGTCAATGGGAAGCCAGATTCACTTAACATCCATGTTACTAACTTAATCCGCAGTGATTTACTTAATAATAGGGGCAAGAAAGGTCATAAAATGGGGCAAAACTCATTTAACAACTGTCTCACTTAGCAACAGAAATTTTGGGTCAGTTGTGGTTGTAAGTTGAGGATTAACTGTATGTCTATATTTATATTTGAGTAAAAGCTCAGCTCAGCTGAGTCGTGGTGGCTCAGTGGTTAGAACGCAGTACTGCAGGCTACTTCTGCTGACTGGTGGTTGCCTGCAATTTGGCAGTTCAAATCTCACTAGGCTCAAGGTTGACTCAGCCTCCCATCCTTCCAAGGTTGCTAAAACGAGGACCCAGATTGTTGGGGGTAATAGGCTGATTCTGTGAGCCTCTGTGAGAGAGGGCTGTAAAAGCACTATGAAGTGGTATATAAATCTAAGTGCTATTGCTATTTTAGACTGATTGTTTTAATGTATCTCTCATATTTCTAATTCAATGAAAGCCACAGTACACAGAAGAGTGGGAGAATGCTTTATCCGTATTTTAATGGTGCATTTTAAATGGGAAGAAAGTGATTGTCACCAAACCTTTAACCAATGATGTCCTAATACTAGCAAAGGCATAATTTGATTTTTATTTCCATATATGACAAACCAGTAGCAGTTACCTGACATACTACCATTTGGATTTGATTTCTGATATAATTAAGTAGATATTGTTTTATGGGGGGAATGGGAATTGCTCTATACCACAAGAAGATTGCAGCAGATCAAGAAGCAATGGCTTTTTAAAAAAAACATAGAAATGACTTTTATTAGAAACAGTCGTGGAAGAAAGGCATTTCCAGGGCAAATCCAGTTTCTCCAATGGACAAATCATGTTTTTCTACCAAACAGGAAGGTTGTCAGCATGCCTTACCTTTTCTTCTGCTGCTCACCTGGATGTGGCAAACAGGGACCCTTCAAGTCTTTTCTGTTTATACAAATGTCAGATGAAAGAAAAGGAAGATATCAACTAAGATGTCAAGATAGGTTTGATGGAACAACTCTGGAAAATTGACAAACAAGCAATAAAAGTTGCAAGACGTCTAACCAAATTGCAAGAAAAACAAATACAGGTTTGGCTGTGCTGTGTCCACACTCAGGTGTGTATCTTAGATATGTCAACAGCAATGAAATTCCTTCTTTAAAGGAACCTTCCTGAAGTTGTTAACATTTACAGAACCCTTATTCAGAAGAAAACCCTTCAAAGAAATCTGCAAAAAAAAAAAAGTCAGCAAGAAATTTTCCTTTAGAAAGAGTGTGTCTGTAATTTTAACATCTATAAAGGATTAAATTATTTTGATGACATTCTTTATCCAGGAAGCAGGGCCTGGCATCCGTAGGGTTTCAGCACTGCAGTCTGAAAACCTGGAGGTCCATCTGAGAAGCTGGTTGATGAATTTGGAGAACATAAACCTAGAAGGATCTGACCTTGCATAGTTGCTGGAGTGAATGTCAGATGCATCTTCAGTTTTCGAATCTACCACTTTAGCAACGGCATACAAGTATAGAAGCATATAGTTGTTAAGTGAATCTGTCTTCCCATTAACTTTGATGGTCAGGAGGTTGCAAAAGATGATCTCAGGACCCTGCAACCATCATAAATACAAGTCAGTTGCCAAAACTGATGGAGCTAGCAGAGATGGCTAAATTGACCGTTTTGATTAGAGAAAATCAAATTTCTACTTGAAACTGCTTCTGGACTTTGTGCTTGAGGTGGAAAACAATGAAACTTTGATTTTGGGTTTTATCTGTTTAAGATAGATTTGTTGTTATAGAAATGGCTAGTTTCTATTATGAAAAATTAAATGTTGAGGGTAAAATAAAATGCCTTATTTTATTGTACCAAAGGAGTTAGAAATCAATGCCTTCTTCCTCTCACTTTCCCCACTATCCACTTCCCTTTTTCCTTCCCTAATTTTCCTATATTTACTTTTGTATTCTTTTTGTATGTTATATTATAAATTAATAAAAAAAACTATATAAAGGATAAATACAAGTCAGTTGCCAAGCATCTAAATTTTGATCATGTGACGATGGGATGCTTCCACGTCGTAAGTGTGAAGAATGGTCATCAGTCCCTTTTGTCAGTGCCATTGTAACTTTGGATGGTCACTAAGCAAATAGTTATAAGTCAAGGACTACCTATACACCAAGCCAACCCTCACTAAATGTGGACTCAAAAACAAGGCTAATGAGGGTGGGGGAGAATTGAAGATTGCAAAAGATGCCAATGTGGCCTTATAAAAGTGAACAGGAGATCTGAATATCAACAAAGATACAGAACATATTAGAGGTGAAAATGATGACAGCTCAGAAAGGAAGACTGCATACAAATGGCTGGGATTTATAAAGATGTTATTGCCCAGGGGAAAATTCTCCAGCTTGGAGATTCATCTGAGAAGTGATGCTGGTTGATGAATCTGGGGAACATAAAAGTAGAAGCATCTTGACTTTACATAGTGGCTGGAGCAGTGGTGGTACGCTACCGGTTTGGCCCGGTTCACGCGAACCGGTAGTAAAAATGAAAGCCTCCGATGATCAGCTGAGAGGAGGGGAAAAAGCCTCTAAGGAAAGGAGATAGAAGAGAAAAATGCAGGATCAGCCATCCAACCCACCCCTGAGTTTGTCTCTTCTTTATCCCCTCAGCTGATTGGCGCTGAAGGCCTCAGCTGGTGTGTGGACAGTTGTGTGCATGCGTTAGGTGTGCGCGCATACTCACAATCACTGAACCGGTAGTGGAACAGGTAGGATCCCACTGTGGGCTGGAGTGGATGTCAGATGCCTCTTCAGCCTCCTAATGTACCACATTACCAACAACATAAAAGTATGATGTTGGTGAAGGCGGAAGTGAGGCACAACCTCTAAGACTAGCAAGTCTCGCACTAATCCCTGGTGTTTTGCAGCATCAGAACACTTCTGCTACACTGCAGCTAATTGATTGCTGTTCCCTACGGGTTCTTGCAATAATTGTGCTTTTGTTTCTAGGACCTGACACCTGGCTTCAGCTTTCTTTTTGAGATGCTCCCAATTTAGATGGGAAAGTGTCCGTCGGATTTATTTTCGAAATCCTCCATTATTTTCTGAAGCAGAGCATTGTTGCTCTTTCAGAATATATTGTAAGGTACATGCTGAGTTCAGGAACACAAGCTATTTAATCTATTTTATCCTCCTTGAGTTTTTTTAACCTCCCTAAGAAGGTGCTGGGCGTTTGTGGATAGGGTTGTGATATATTCAATTTATGTAAAAGAATGCTACAAAATAACTTAATGTTACATCATTAACATCCTGCAGATTTTGGGGGGGGGGTAAGACATTCTTTTTAATTGGATATAAATTTTGAACACTTTTTCCCCACAGGGGATGTAACCTTCATGTACGTTTCTAATAACCACTTTCCTTTCTGCCTTCCAGAATTGACTATAAGGTCAGTCCTAACTATTTGGCAGAATGAAGTGGTCAGTTCAAGCATATGAAGCTAGATGTCTTGAAAGGACACCACCTAACAGGCTTGTTGTGAGGGCAAAAATGTACTAAGAAACATGAACTCCTGAAGACAAGAACCACTATGAAGTTTTATCGGTGCTCTGTAAATAGAGCATTTTTAGACAGTTCGCCTATTTGAAATGGGCTTTGGACTATGAAAAGTGTCAACTTGGAGTGACATTTTGAATCAAGTGCTAAACTTTGACCAAATAAAGTCTCTGCTGAGCTAAGAAGCTCACTAGGTAACACTCTCTGACCGTTTAGCGCATATAGTGCATTTTGCCGTGGCTCTTAGAGCCCAATTTATTATCTCCATGCTGTGAGACTTCAATAGATCATATTCCTCTCTCCCTCCCCTGCCCCCCCCAAAGAAAATGCTTATCATACCTAAAGCATTTTGCACGATGCTTTATTTGCTGAAAACTAAATTGTATCTTCATAACACGCTAGGAGGTAGCTTCAGCCGCTAGGCAATCTTATGATAGTCTGTAACACATGGAATGAAGGACACTGTTAGATTGAACAAACTCACAGTGAGTCACCCCTAAGAGGCTGGGTTTTATTTATCTCTTCAATGCAAGAAAAAATGTGACAAAACTGTTCTTTAGGAGACCAGAACAAAAAGGAAGAACTGGACTATAAAAAAAAGGCAAGGACAAGCAAGGGACAAAACCATTCCTTTGCCTTGAACTTTACACTGAAATTTAAGGCCTGTTCAAAACCGATTTTATTTAGAACTGCCGTGATCATTCTATTTTTTTATGCTTTTTATTCCCTTTCTCCCAAGTAAATGTTTTTT